>DWCF01002473.1:0-23824 GCA_018230265.1 Delias oraia | reverse complement strand
GGACGTCCACCCACAAGGTGGACAGATGACCTTATAAAGGTCGCCGGAAGACGCTGGATGCAGGTCGCCTCAGACATCTATTCATGGAAATCCAAGGGGGAGGCCTATGTCCTACAATGGACGTCTTACGGTTGAAATGATGATGATAACAGCATGACAAACTCACGACCACACTACAAAAGTTTACTATATATAAAAATAACTTTACAAACAAAAATTGTTTGCATATTTTGTCCAAAATGCAATTCAAGATATTATTTCTCTATACGTAAAAGCGGGCCTGTCTGTCCGTTCCACCGTAATAAAGGGATCTGCATGAATTCGAATTTTATAAAATATTGAGGGTATTTTTATCGGAGCTCGGGATTTGGGCGCTATTAAACTTTTTTCGAATTTTATCTTACGGAAGATATTGTTCTTGTTTTTGGCGTTTAATGTACCAAACGAATGGACCTGACCTCGAAGCTATGAATTTTCGAGATAAACCATTTATTACACAAATGCTTTAGATCCCGTCATTAATATATTATGGTTTAGTGTGTTAGACGTTAATACTTATCTTCCATATTCAAATATATCTTGGAAAAACTTTGATAGATCGTTTATTAATAATATGGTTCATTTTATATCGTCGATAATGGGGCAAACAGCATTGACGGTAAAAGATCACCGCCGCCCATGGACAACGTTATGTAAGCGGCTTCTTGCACCGCTTGAGCGACAAGCGGCTCCACGCTTTTTACATTATTTATGTATCTTGAGCTCATTTATTAATCATATTATTCATTCTTTCTCTTTTGTAAACTAGCGTTACTCAATACATTCGCTGTTTTGTGATATTTCGTGGCTAGTCATGGGGGCGCTGTACACCGGCGCTCTACCTTTTACAATGTGACATACAATCGAGTGTTACTTCTTTTTCTTTGATGACTATATTTTGGTAATATAAGTGTGATTTGATATTGTGTGTTGTCAAGTGAGGAAAGATATTTTTATTTAAATAAAAACTTTTTTCACTGCCTTTAGTTGAGGTAAAATAAAAAATAAAATAAATATACAGTGTTTGTACATAAAAGAAGAACCCTGAATTGAAGATATTATTTAAGCAAAGAAAAACACCGCTTTCTTTGGCAGTCGTGGCAAATTGATATCAATCACTGACAGATGAATTGCGGCCGAAATTTTTCAATAAAGCACCTCCGAAGGCAGAGAATAATCAATTCTCATTTCGGGGTAGTATCGGAAACAGGCGACCATTTTTAATCGTCTAAGACATCGAAAGAATACAGTCACCGGCAGACAAATAGACGTAATTAATGACGTTTTGCTCAGATAGCAGAATGAAGGAAGGGACAAAACAAAACATCGCGCGGGTGTCGAACGAAAGAATTTATCATCGCGACCGCAGCGACAGTCCGACCGCCAATGTCCATTTGGATAATGCCCAACGCGATTAAAAATATAAAAATACCCCACCCTACGGGGTGGGAGTCTGACGGAGGATCCCGCTCTGAGGACACAAAAGGATTATAAATGAGAAGGAATTTTAGATAATATTTGTACGTTGGATGTGGATTGTAATGTCGGTAGATCGGGCGGGTGACGTCGGGCTCGGGGGAGACCCGCGCCTTCCGCGATCCTAATGAGTGTTTGTATCAATTTGTTAGTATTGTATTTGAATATTTTTCGTGCGTTCGTTACAATTTTAATCCCTTGCGGTTGTTGCGGAGTGGATCGATGCTTTTTTGTTTTAATATTTCTCGGCCGGTTGGTGATTTTTTTGTTGTGCTTTTAATAATTCCCAGTTGCGTTTGATCGCGGCTCACCCGTTTTCGCCATGATTAAACGCTGTTTTGACGGTATTGAAATACGAGGATGCTTCTTCTTGAGTGAATTTCTGTTAACTAATACGACCTGTTTTTTTTCATAATTTAACTGTTTGTCATGACAGATAGGCCTAGAATTAAGCCTTATTACGTCAATTAGTCGATAAAGTTGATTGAAGATCATTAATTAATAGCTTTATTCAGTATCTCGCTAATTTGTAATACAATTTAACCTTAGATTATAAATGCATCTTTAGCATTCATAACATATATACTACCACTAGCGAGTCGTATGTAATACATGTTAATGTTTTTAAAGAATATAAAGCCATTAGAGAACGTGTTTGGAAAGAGAGCGTGGCAGGAGCGATAGCGCCAAAGGCTGAGATAACGTTGTAAAAATATAATTCATCGTCATAATTAATAAATTAGAATATTTTTTTCAGAGCGGGATTTTAAACACGTACCCTGAATCCGAATGAACGCAAAAGAATAACACGAGGCGACACCGCGGCCGCGACGTGTTTTCAATTCATTATCTCGAAAACAAAAATTTCATTAGCCCCGAGATTTCCTTTTTAAATTTAATTATTCATATTTAAATTAAACATAATATAATAGAGGTCCGCGTCCGTAAAAACCGGTTTTATCGTATCATATTTTATTAAACGTATTTATAATTCCGCGCCCAATCTGCGCGGGGGGGAGGACGGCCGAAATATTTATGAGTGCGGCGCAGAAAAATCCACAATAATATTTCAGGGATGTCCGGCGGTCTTTACTTACCCCTGATCTATTTAAAAAAGAGCCCCGGAAGGACAAAGGGTCGTAAAAAAACTGGACACGTATAGAGGTTGCCCGCGTCGCGTCGGCTTTGTCTGATTCTTATTTTTTACCGAATCGGAACCTTTCCTGGGCTTTTTATCGGTTTTTGTTCCGGAGGTGGGTCCGGCCTGTATTTGTATGCCGTTTGTTCTAACGCACGATCGTTTGTTACCCCTTTTCTCTCGCGTGGTAAAAAGGCGACCCTACGCGGACGTGATTTACAGCAAAAGGTTGCTTTTCTTATAATTTTTGTGGACCGCTTTTAATTAGTTGATTATCCTTACAGCGAGTGCTGTTTGTATATTTTGTATATTTTATATTTTTAAAATGCAAGTCGTCTTAATCGTCCCTTTCGAGTTTAGGCTTTCGATATATTTGAATGTCTTTATTTCGTTATTTTGGTCATACATAACTAATATAAACAGACGGATAAGCACAAAAATAAAAATATCTGGCATCCCAATAGGTTTTAAAAGCAAAAAGGAGATTGTACGCGACGTGAACTTTTATCTATACTTTTCAAAGCTGAATATTTTCTACATGTATTCTCAAAGTTCTCTTAATGATTCTTATCCCAAAACATACAGAATTTCACGTATATGCCGTTCCAATCATTAATTTAATTAGGGGCCTCTCAAAAGCGTAACTGAAGGGTTACCGCGAATCTTTAAAGGGATTAACGAGTGAAGCCCATTTTTACTGATAAGGGAGGGACCGGAAGAGATTTTTAAACAATGCTTAATTTATGTGGTGCGGTTTTTGTAATGCTGTTAATTCTTTTTGAACATTGCTCGTAGCATTCGTTGCTGAAATAATTCTTAAATATATTATTCATTAAATATTTGAAAAGATCGTTCAATTTTAAATCTGTTTTATAAAAATATAAATATTATATAGAGATTATTTTTATGATTTAATCAAAACTCCTGCTTTCAAGTCATTATTTTTTGTTTACGTAATATTTATTTGTTTTAGTTATACATATATTAATCTGTGTCAATTTTTAATGTTTTAGGTTAAAATATTTCCTAAATAATGTTAACATGGATGGTTTTAATAATGTTTACTTCGTTATCGTTTCAGGAGTTTCACACTCGATGAGCGCTTCATGTACGCGAAGGGTGAGGTTTACAAAGTAAGATGGCATCCTAAGTCACTCTCTCACGTGATGGTTCTACTATCAGATAATACTATGAGGTACCAATATATTTTCTTTTGGTTTAAACAAATAAAATTCGAATATAATGGACTAAAAACAGGAAAGTAAGAGACCTAAACCTCCAAAGAACCTTATAAAATTAAATCCTTGAAATGCGATATATGATAAAATAATAATCTTAGTCATTAATTTTTAATTCAAATTTTTATTTTTAGTGTACATAAAAGATTTCAATATAATTTCTTGTTTATTTTCTGATATATCTCTGCAATAGGTACATTGTTAAGTAAATATTGAAAATCGTGTTTATAATGTATGTAAATTAATTTTGTACATATTTATTTATGTGGTGTGGCTAGTGAGACCACACAGCAAGACCACAGTTAAATTCCTAATTGTATACTTAAATAATTTCAGGTTGTACAATATAGCCGTGAAAGGAGGCCCAATAATGGTTAAGTCCTTCACCATCGGCCCGAAGCCAATCGGGACTTTGGGAATGAGTTTACTGGACAGTTTCGGGGACACCGCGGTGGATTTCACCTACACACCAGATAATGAATACTTCCTGATTCTCAGCGGTAATGGCGACGTGTACATGATGAATAGCGATTTCTTGGAAAGTAAAAGGTATTTTTTTGTCTTATCGGCTGATTTACAACTAATGTGATTTCGCAATAATCTTTATATAGCGTATTTTTGATTAATTACAGTGTACTTGTGCTAACTTCGTCGAAGTTTGACGAAGTTAGCAAGAACTCGGTGTAATTCATATTCTCGAATGACTGTTAACTTCTTTGAGTTGGATACCATTTCAATAATAAATATATTGTGTGTTCAAATGTTTTTTAAACGTTAAACAATAGTTTTATTTCAACAAATAAATGAAAAGATGCCATGAAAACAGCAGTACAGACGAAAAGGCATACGCATCTAATAGGCGGCGTTAGGGGCGGGTCTGGTATATCCTTGGAACAGGTGTTTCTCGTTTGTAATTTTATTATAAATCGTTTTCAGTGCACTGCAAATCAAGCTTCGCGGTCCACTTGCAATGTACCCGCCTGCTGATGACAATTATGGCTCCGAATCGTGTGCCATCATGACGATGCCTGCTGGAGACTGGTCCGCTGTTGTTATCGCCAGTGCCACAGCATCGCTTTACCATTGTCTGCTTTTGCCTAATGTAAGGAATTCATATTATTAATATTATTCACACCCGTGGGAGAGCCATGCTGTAGCATATGCTGACGCCCTATTTGGACCGGCTCATCCGTGTCTCTCAGATATATTTACCAAAACTACACTTAATTTAAAATTAAGCCCAGATATATTCCCTTTTTGGCATTAATACTTTGTTTTATGAAAGCGATTCCTATCTAGAATAAGCGATCCTCGGCCTGTGGATACTGCTAATTCTAGCAGAGCCTCGTGGGTCTTGCCGGCCTATTAGATATAGAAACGGTCTTTTACCTTTTGCACTTAAAGATAACATATATTTTCCAGGGCCCAGAAAAAGACGACAGTGATGGTTACGCACTGTACGTCATGGAATCTGTGGAGCTGAACACAGTATCAAATAGTAAAGACGACTTGCCCTTCGTTTATCCGATGCAATTATATCCGGTAAGAGGAAATAAAAGTGTCCAATGCGTTAAATATCACCATGTAAACGATATTTGATTATAAAAATCAAAAGCAGCTAAACGTCGTAATATCTATAAATGAGTTATCTATTGCGTCGTCTAGTTTAGTAACTCGTCACACTTTCATTTTACCAATAAATGCAAATTTTCACCCGTGGGAGAGCCATGATGAAGCATATGCTGACGCACAAATTGGGCCGGCTCGTCCGAAGTAATACCACGGGCTCACAGAATACTTAGCGATAAACGGTTTTTCCGCTGAGTGTTCAAGTACCGACTTGTACTGTGTTTCATAGAGTGAGTGAGGATATTGGAGGCCCTTAAAAGAGCCGCTTAAGCGGCGTAAAAATCCGTCAACACAACAAACTGTTATATAACTATAGAATAAAAAAAATGTTCTAAACAGATCGCAAGATCATGATTAAATATTAATTAAATTATTAATTATCAAATTATTATATTTTTTAATTACAATGTGACAGTAACATTAATTGTTATTACGTAATGTTTTTCAGTGTTTGGGCAATACATACGCGTGTACCCATGCTGGTGGCGTACACTCGGTCACGATGCCAATTATGGGACAACTCAACGACCTCACTTTAGCTGCGGAAAGTAAGAAAATAACTCTTTATTTTTTGAATATATATATAAATGTATAATTTAATATATTGTTTCATCTATTACGTACGATACGTCATTGTGAAAAAAACACATTTACATTTGTGTATGGTAGATACTAAATCTTATTTACACGTGGGAAAGCATATTTGTCGCACTAATTGAGCCGGCTCGTCCGAAATCATACAACGGGCTCACAGAATATCAGCGTGAAATAAGTACGGATTCTGGCGCGGCTGTCCATGGGTGGCTAAGGAGCCGCCCATGTCGCCAGCTTTATATATATATATATATATATAATAAAAAATGTCTCAAAACTCGGATGTGCTAGGTGGCGTACCAAACAGGGCGACGTCTGTTGTGTCTACTAGTATCTTATAAGCCTATATATGATGACGTATTTTCAGTAGGGAGTTTATTTTTTCGATAACATCTGTTGCTTATAAGTATGATTCTATGTTTCAGGTGAAATTGACACCGTATTATCCCTAATCAATAGCAAATCAAGTGTGGCCCAACACCTCATCTGCACTAGTTCGGATGAGGCTCGCCCAGCCGTCGGACTCGTTTTAGCGCCACCTTCACACGATCTACTGGTTTTATGCACTACGGGAGAACTACTCACAAGGTTACTTAACAAATATTTTTAAAAACAGTTCATATCATCACCAGCATCATTTCAGCCGTATAGTATAGGCTGTATAGGCCTCCCCCTATCACATATTATGTGTCGTAATAGCATATTAGAATTTAGTTATGAACAGTTTTAAGTAAATAAAGATACAAATGCTTGAAATGTATATAAGCTTGTATGGTCAAATTTGGCTTCGCGATTTATCGATGTTGGAGTGGGAGTCAGTATGAAATGTGTCTTGGAACAATTCTCACGTATTTTGTGTTTATCATACTGATGTTTATAAAGGTTTGCTTTCCGCAATTGTATTGATTCAGGTTAGTTTTAAGTTTGTTATTTTACTGTAATATATGTGGACGTTTGTTAACTTGTACATATGGTAACATTTCAGTTGTTAAAACTACATCATTACAAGCGTTTTTTATTAACCTATTAATTTATTCCATTTAAATTTCTTAAATTGATACTTACATGGATATGAAAACGTCTTAAAAATGACAATTTTTTTAATGAAAATAGCGAGAGGCAAACGAACGGGAAGGCTCACCTATGATTAGCGACCCTCCGCCCGTGAACTGCTTGCTGGGCCGGTGGTGTCTTCTCGGCTATGATAGGGATGCTCTTTTTCTGAAAGTCCCAAGTCGTATTGCTTTTCAAATATCACTATAGCTAATTCCATGTAGGAGTGATACGTGGGACCACCGTGGGAGAGCCATGCTGAAGCATATGCTGACGCACTAATTGGGCCGACTCGTCCGAAATGATACCACGGGCTCGCAGAATACTCAACGTCAAATGGTACTTGTACTGTGTTTCACAGAGTAAGTGAGGATATCGGAAGCCCTTAAAAGTGACGCTTAAGCGGCGTAAAAAGCCGGCAACTCAACCAATGCGTGGATTGTGGAGCGGTTGTCCATGGCGGCAGTGTTCTCTAACCATATAGCAGACCGACCTGCTCTATTATCCGCTATACTATAAAAAAGTGGTACAAAGTGCCTTAAAATGCTTAGTTGTGGAACAACAAACATCGAGATTAAATTTATTCTGCCTCGATGTTTCATCGTGATATTCAGCTTCAATTATTGATCCACACAGCTCGTCAGACCATTCCCCGAGATAAAACCGATCAAAGATTCTTAGGGAACTGCAAAACTTTTATTTATTAATCGTTATTTAGCTAATTTTATATTTCTCTAAGATTTTTATTTACTTTTATGTAATTTCAGAGAGTTGAAGGCATATATTATAGAAGAAGATCTATTTAGAGAACTGCAGCTTAAGAATCCGACGCTCAGTAATGATGACTTGCGCAATCTTTTGAAAGAGGTGAGTGTAAAGCCACAAATTCCGCACAGCGTAGTTCAAAATGTCAAACAATATTTGACAAAAAATTGTTAGATTTGTATGTTTTAATTGCAAAGCGCATGCTATGTGAGCTTTTCTCTTTTTTTATGTACGCACAATGAAATAATTGAATGTTTGTAAGAACTCCATAAACCTGGACTGATTTATACTGTTACTGAGATTTTTTATTGCGTGCCACGGAAATAAACAGAGACTCATAGAGTTTCTCACAATTTCGCTGCAGATGGTAATTACTACGAAAGGTTGTTCACATATTAAACTGGTTGTATTTTGACAATGGATATTTTTCTATTTCAGCGACAAAAGTTATCATTCGTAACGATTATAAAAGAAATCCTAAACCGTGAAGTGTCTCAGCCAATACTAAATATGAACAAAAGTCAAGAGATGGATGCCAAGGAATTATTAGAGGTATTACTTATTATTTTCTAAAAATCTACTAAAACGTTATTCTTAATAGTATAATAATTGTATTATTTAATTCATAGTTATTTTTAAAATATGATTTTGTTATGTATTGTAAAGCCATCATTGTAGTAACTTACAATTATAGATTCATTGATGCTTTATTAAAAAAACTTGTAGATTTATTTGTTTATTTAAAGTGTAACTGTAAAATACAGTAATTTTAAAAGTTAATTCAATATTTTGAAAAAATCATTGGTTTATTTATCTATTTATAATATATTTTAGTTTTAAATTCGGTAAAATCTTATTTGTTGACGCTGCATCTGTAGTAGATGTATGTTATTTAATATCAAAATTTATACATACAGATGTTTATATCGCAAGCAATCTACTCCAGATTGGTCTCGTTTATGGTATGAGATCACCGCCGCTAAAATCCGCGCTTTGGTTGTGTTGCCGGGTTTGTACGCCGCTTGAGTTGTATAACTTCACGGAACTGCTAAACCCTAATTTACTCAGCGTAACACAGTACAAGTACTGATACACGCTGATATTCTGTGGGTCCGTGATATCACTTCGGACGAGCCAGTGCATTAGATGATAAACTAATTGGGACATGTATAAGCCGGATGTAATCTTATCGTACAATTATTAATCCAATTTTTTCAGATGCTAACAGAAGTAATTGTAAAGCTACGTGAACAATATATTACACGTGAGAGTAGAGCGAACGTCGCCATGATGAGTAAAATTAAAGGTTTAAGCTCCTTACAGACACACCAAATGACCTGGCTAGCGGATTTACAGGTATAACAAAATCAACTGACTTCAATAACGGTTTTAATACGTTTAGCACTTCATCTTCACCTCAAATATTTACCACATATTATGTCGGTATTAATTCTTACTGAAGTTTCATGCATTCAATACAATAACTTTAAAAATTTGTGGCATATACAAGTAATGGCTGAACCATTGTTAGAAATTCAACCCTAATTACGTTTTTTTATTTTTTATAATTCTATATTGGACAACGGAGCAGGTGGGTCTTCTATATGGTAAGAAAACAACGCCGCCCATGAACAACTGCGCACAGTTCGCGCATGGTTGTGTTGCCGGCTTTTTACGCTGCTTAAGCGTTAAGTTTGAAGTAATGTATGTGTGTGTTGTTTTTTATTAATGTAGGGTATTTCTATTGCATTTTAAACGTTTTTCTTATTCCTAACTACATGTCAAATTTCGCATACCACGTTCTTACAATTATCTTATACAGGTGGACAAATTATTTGCTTCATCTATACTAAAATAATGAAGAGGTAAAATTTGTGTGCTTGTGATATTGTAGAGTAATTTCTGTGTCTCCTGAACAGATCTTGAAAATTCTTTGACAGAAAACTATGTTATTTGTGACGAACGTGTGCTATATATTAACCCGAAAAATTAAAATGCTTTACGTGGTAGTTGGATTTGTAAAGTAAGTCGAAGTAAAACCGGTCGAACGATAATGTTTCTTACGAAGGGTGCCTTAACGATGATATAATTGAATTCTAAAGTAAAGTTGTATAGTTTGATTATGCATATAAAAAGTCCGCGACAGAATATATGTAACTTTCATATGGTTATATTATTAGTAAATTGAAGTGGCAATGGGCTGGCCACATCGCTCGACGAACGTATGGGGCTATGGTGAAGAAAGGTTCTCGAGTGGCGACCGTGTAGCGGGAAGCGCAAAGTGGGACTTCCCGCCACGCTGTGGAAAGACGATCTCATTAGGGTCGCGGGCAACCGCTGGATCCAGATCGCTCAAGATATCGCGATCGCGCAATAAGTGGCCGTCTTTGGGGGAGGCCTATGTGCAGCTGTAGATGATGATATACTGCAAAACAACTTTGCCGGATCACCTAGTATATCAGTATTTATTCAAAAAGACCAACAAAAAGAAAGTCAACCATAGTACTAAAATTCGTTGTCTATTGTGATTACAGAAAGATATTCAGAACGTTCAGCTAGAGTCGGCGGTGTTAATAGAAAAGAGAAATTTAGCTGAACAACGCCAGGAAGACTTTAAATATAGGTAAATTATGAAGTCTTAATCACTAGTAAGGCTCCAATTATTCTTTTAAAATAACGAATTCTCACTACATAGTAATTTTTTCAGACTACGTTCATAAAGAACATTCGTTCAAAAATTACATTTTTCTATTAAATTCTGCAACAAGTCAACTAGAAATTACCAAAGAAATGTATCATTATGACTCTGTGGACGTATTAATTCAATGGTCGTTTTATGTAATATCCAATCTATATGAAGTGGTAGATATATTTTTTGCTTAAGAATAAGCTACTTGTATTCTTTCTCTTTTAAACTCAATCTTATATCTTGGAATGTTTATAAAAAAGTAAGTTCTTTTTTCAGATGTTCTTCAGTAATACGAGCTCTAAAGTCGGCCTCTGACAAGAGCCCAGCCGAAATGGAGATGTTGCGACAGCTGGAGTCTTATAAACAAAAGGCATCTCAACTGCAGTTACAGACTCGAAACCTAAGAGAACACGCGGATAAACATATACGACGTGTTGGTTTATACACTTTTATAAATATAACCATTAAACTGATTTAAAAATTACATTGAACTGCTATTAAATTTTGTTCAGTAAATTTTCAAAACAGTCAAACCTGGGTAAGTGAGAAAACCATAAGTGAGAATAATAGCCGGGATCCGTCATTTTAAGCAAAATTTCTGTTAGCTAGAAACAGAAATCTCTGTAAGAGTCGTTTTTCCGTCATGGACCTCAGTAAGGGATGCGGCTACTAATCTATACCTAAAAGTGGAGCTTTATTGCATACTACTTTTGTACCTACTGTGATTTGTACGTACTTGTTATTGCAGCGTACCTCTATAAGAGAGAAATGCTTCAGACCTGCATTAGCAAGAAACTCAGGTTAGTGAGAAATCTCTTTAAGGAAGTCTGGGATTTTGCTCTCTTGAGCACAACGCTTATCCAGGTTTGACTGGCGTCGATCCATAAAACATATATATTTTATATTACATTCGTTATGCTAATGTAGATCTTTGTATTTGTATAAAAAATAACTTAAATTATAAACACCAACTAGTTACAAATTGGCGTGTTCTTGCCTGCAGATGTTTTGTACGTTAGTGAAAGTTTAGATAAAGAACTTAAATGCATCATGTTTAGTCAATTCTGTAGAGAAACAAATGAGTCATAAATGTTTATAAATAAAAATGTTCACAGATAAAAAACTGGCAGGAAGTGTACAAGAAGAAAGATATTGCATTGGGCAAATCTCATAGTGATACCATATCGTCTATATTACAACAACAGTTAGTATTTACTTAATTTGCGTTCCTTTTTGCGGGCACTAAAGATATATTTATCACACGCGTTGACCTAAAAACAAACAAATCTATTGATTGATTAAGCACAATAAGGCTGTTTGCCAATCCCACTTCTTAACCTTGCTATCTGAAAAGCTTGGCTATTTTGGCTCGTTCATGCAATTGTAAGGAACTTTTGGCTATTAATCTATGTTATTAAATAAATAATGTAAAATATTGATGTCAAAAAGCCACTTTTCAACATATTGTAGTAATAATTAAGTTAATTTTTGAATTGTTTTCATGTATATATATTAGTTTTAATTAAACTTATCTGGAATTTTTCAGAACAAATCAAATATCAACACTCATTGAAGAGACTAAGCTTCTAAAGGATCAACTTGGTGTAGTTTAAAATTCTGTATTATAATATTAAGGAGTGTGATTTTTGAAATTATTATTGCATGCATAGAAAAAATTACTGTGAAATTAAAAATGCTAAAAGTAATACATAAATGTCTTTCTATGAGTACCTACTAGTAAACATAAGATATTGTAATTTTCTAAAATAAAGAAAGAAGAATCAACTTTTACATCACGTCGTAATGGCGGTGATTAAATAAATAAAACGAATTCATTCGAATTATAATTATATAACCGATTTGTTATTTCTATATTTATCAGTACAAATATTAAATGTCTAAAAAGAATTATACTAATATCAATTCATCTAAATTGTCCTATTTATTTACCTAACTGCAATCATACATATTACACTTTGTACTTAAATATAAAAATCAATATAATTAATGCTAAAATTATAAAAACGTTTAAATCCTTAAATAAAAAGAAGAATGCTTCACATTAAACATTTTCAAGTATATTTAATATATACTTAAATATCAATTAAAGGACCCCAAAACATTTTTGAAACTCGAGTTTGGTCGTCGGTATAAAAGAAGTCTTTTCCAAGCTTCACGAACTCTTGGAGCGAAAGTTTTCCATCCTGAAACAAAAACAATAAATACTTTTATTTTACGCCTCCAATTTTCCATTTAATTATCAATAAATGTTAATTATTTTAAAATTGTTACACGTCTCCACAGAGTTAGAGATATCTATAATCCTATTACAACAAAGTAAATAATAGATCTCATTAATGCTGACCTTGGTTGTTGCTTGTTTGTACTATTAGAATCCCTACAGCCAGCAGTATGTCTGCTCGCGTCGGTTTATAGTCAGTCAGAAATGTCAAAACGTGGTAGTTTGTGACGCGACAAACTGTCAACTGTCAGATCGAAACCGCGGGCACGCCTGTTGTCCAGTAGTGACGCCGGTTACATTCATTAAACAATACAGAATTGAAGCTGATATAAATAGCGCTACACGTAAAGTGAGTATTGGATAATATTAAATAGATATTGTCATCAAGATACTTTAATATTAAAACAAGCCGAATCTTTTATAATTTGTTCTTCGTATGATGATTGACGAACCGATAATAGCTGTTAATATTATTCTTTAAATTAGAACTTTTGAATTAACAATCTCTGATTTAATTATTAACACGATTTTTGTCGATCTTTAAAAAAGTAAATAATTTGATGTGCAGGTATTTTTTTATTTTTCCACTAGTATCTCGTCTGAGAACTAATTTTAATGAATGAGGAACCTACTAAACGAAAGGATAGTGGTCTTATTTCCTTTTCCATTTTTTATGATCTATAGTTTTAGAGTGCCGAAATAATAGTTACGATTATAATTCGCGTATATTATATTCGCGTTAATTAATTTATTAATTAATTAATTCTTATTTTACGCATACCTCTAAGAAATATTAATCGTAATCGATGAAGTAAGTGTTTTTAATTCAGTAATAAATTCTTAACAAGGCTGTATATACGTGTTTAAGTAATAATAAGAGCTCTAGTTTAATAGACATTGACAAAACAAAAAATCAAGTATTTTAATTTTGCGTCGTAAATCTGTTATATGTATACAATATAAATTGTTTTTAATCATCATCATCAGCCTATCAAATCCACTGCTGGACATAGGCCTTCCCCAAGGACGCTCACCTATTACGATCCTGAGCGATCTGGATCCAGCGGTTGCCGGCGATCTTCATGAGATCGTCTTTCCATCGCGTGGCGGGATTGTTTTAATAATTGCTTTTAATATATTAATTTTATTACCTAGCATCGTAGCAACCTAAATCGTTCTACTCAATTCCATGTAACTCAAAAATTACCATTTATGCGTCCACTTGAAACCTCTTTATTTAGACTTACTGTATAATAGACTCATTTATTACATAAAAATTATTTTTAAGTTAATACGGCAATGTGAAGTTCTATTATTTCTCAAACAGATAATTATTAATAATAAGGAAAATATGATGCAATAATTTTTGAAAGGTTTGAGGATGCGCGACCGAAAGGCCTTGTACGTGTCGATTGAAACAACATGAAATTACTGATAAATGTTTACTATATTGTTAGTAAAATATAATATGCTAGATAAGATTTTAAAAAATATATATTCTGTCTCAAGATTTACTAGCAGGCTAAGTAACAGCCGTGGCTTCGTTCTTTTAGAGAATGGATCTTTTTTTGAAGGTCAAGTTCCCAAGTCGTACAGTATACAGTAAATTTAACAATGCAAATACAGTACAGTACCTACCTGTATTTATTATCTATTGTAATAAAAAAACACTACGTGGAATATATCTTTGTGATAATGAATTGTAAAAATATAGCTGTTATAGATTATATTTTAAATTTGGAAAGCCTACTGGATGCATATTTGCAAATCTACGTCTCGGTCTCAGTACCTATTTTAAGTCATCATATTATGCTATAAAAAATAATTTCGTATTATATTTAATAGTAATTAATTTACATTCATAAAAATAATACAAAACAAAAGCTTCAAAGATTGAGCTCGTAAGAGTCCTTTCACATATGTCGCAACAAAACTATGTATCCTGTTGTAAACTGAAAAGAAGAATATCTAGGACTGAACTTCGTACAAACGCTTCCATGATTATAATACTCCATTAAAAATCATCTTTCTGTCCTAAGCGAAGTCTTAACTTTATTGAGTTTGTTAGTCGGCGCGATGTTATAAGACTAAATCTTTGAGCGCAGTTATAAAAGTTTAATAAATATTAAATATCATTTCAGTTTAAACATGGCGCAGGATCATAAGTCTTTGACCGAGCTGTCGATATTACTAACTGATGAAGAAGTCAATAAGGCACTCACAAAGTGGTTTAATGAACCCACTGAGTTTACACACTGGGATGTAAAGTTCTCTTTTTAAATTGAAGTTTTATTTATTAACAAATCAAATGCTAAAAACTATACTATGTTAAAAATATTTTCATTTTGAAAATTTTGTTTAATATAAATTTTCTGTAAGAAACTTAAGTACAATTTATTTTATTTATATTTTTAGAAATTGTATCCATAACTAAAGTTTAAAGTTTATATCTTCCCATACATATGTTATTTAACAATTATTAAAACTCTTTCAGCATGTTGGAGAAATGGGGAAAGGCGATTCATATCTGAGTGATATTTATAGGATCAGGATATATGGCAATTCAAACGGAATATCAAGACACGTGCAACTTATTGTTAAAACGATACCAAAAAATATCTGCCGCCGCCTAACATTCCGTAGTCATGATTTCTTCAGAAATGAAATTAACTTTTATGTTAAAGTTTTACCGCATTTATTAAAATTTCAATCAGAAAAAGATATGTCCGATCCTTTTGAGAACTATACGAATGTCTTTCTAACCGTCTCAGACGGATTAAATGACGCCATCTGCTTACAAGATGTGTCTCTACAAAATTATGGTAACCCAACACGCCAAGAAGGCATCGATTATAAACATTGCAAATTAACTATCAAAGTCCTTGCAAAGTTCCATGCGTTGTCATTTGCTATGCGTGATCAGAAACCTGATAAATATTTTGAAATTGCCAATATCTTAACCGAAGAATATTATTCACCCGATAAATTTGGCTGGTATGAAAACTTCTGGAAACGCCTTTGCATCACAGCTATAGACGCAGTTGAAAAAGAGTATCCTAATACAATATACGTTGACAAAATTAAAGAATTCGCGGTGCCAGAACGGTACCAGGACATGATCAAGGCAGCATTTGATAAAACAAACTGTGTTGTTTCACAAGGTGATAGCTGGACAGTGAATTTTTTGTATAAATATGACAATAAAGAGCCAGTTGATGCTAAAATGATAGATTTTCAACTAACAAGAAATGCTAGTCCAGTATTGGACCTTTCATTTGCGATATACGCCTGTACTGACCAGAATTTGCGGACTAAACACTATGATGATCTATTGACATATTATTATGAGGTATTATCGAAACAAATAAGAGAAATGGGAAGTGATCCAAATAAATTGTATTCATGGGACATGTTTATGGATGAAGTAAAGAAATATTCATATTTCGGCTTAGCATTTAGTTTTGAGTCTACGCCATTCATTATTTTGGCGCCTGAAGACGCATTTAAAATGGATGCAATAAAGGTAATGATTTAATTTACACAAGTCTTAGAATTGCACTATTGTTTCACACAAAAACGTTAATCTTCACGTGTTTGTATCATTTTAAGTGTTTTGTAACATTATTTTTACATTTTTATTGTTAGAATACTTAAAATTGAAAAGTTTTATTAAATTGGAATAATAAATTTTCTTCCAGGGAAATGAAATGAGAAAGATCGAAGAGTTTTGGCCAGTGGCTCCAATAAAAACAAAGGAAGGTAGACTACGAGAAGCGAATAATTTTGTCCATTGTGTAGATAGAGGTTATATATAAACGTGGAACTATTCCTAAAGTATTTATTACATGGAATTTTTACAATAATTAAATAAGAATAAATTGAAAAAAGCACTTTGATCACAAACCGAGTAACTACTATGTATTATTAATATGGAAACTATATTTCTGACATGAGTATTATATTTAATTTTAAGATATTATATGCTGCTTGACAAATAAATAAGTGTTTTAATTATATTATTATTCCCCATAACTTGCAATTAGTTATGTTTAATTTCACTGTGGAAATAATACATTTATTATTATAAATTCTATAAGTACATAAACAAGCTTAGAAAATTTTTGCACTGATTCGTAGTCATACATACCCCATTAGTATCGATGACGGCAAATGCGATGGCAGCGTGTTCATTGCTTAGACCGAGGCATTTGAAGAATAATTTGAACTCTCGTACAGATATGTATCCAGATCGGTCCTTGTCCACGGCCTACAAGCAAAAAAAATTGATAGGATATTCACATAAAATTCACTTCGAAATATCTCTTCTTTTATTCTGAAATTCGGTTAACAATATTTTTTCATTTATTTTAGTAATTATTGGTTTAGCCTCAATTGTTTGTTCTGCCTATTTATTTCTATGATTGTCTTCCACGTATCGTGTAAATAAATAAAAATAATCTAATCAGCGTTAAAATATTAATAATGTTCGTTTTTTTCTCCGCGACGCGCGCTATATTATCGCTCGTACATACCTAACTTTTTTTTTATTAATCTAGATGTCATAAAATTCACTACATCTTGACAGTAAAATTGACTATCTCCAATTGGATGATGAGTTCAGTTGATTGTTACTGGGTTTTATACGAGGCAATCGAAGCAAAGGGTCGTTTACCTTAAAAAGATAGGGCAACCACCGATGCGCCCGCTTCTTAAGGCTTTTGTCGTTGAGTACGCGATGCATGTCCTCTAAGTACTGCTCAACTGTTATAAAATTGTACGGATCTATAGCTCCCCATTGCTCTTCCCATGTCATCTGTGAAGGATTTTAAAATGGATGTTAATACTTAAGTAGTACAACAGTAGTATAATTAGTACTTCTTTCATAAAATCCTGAACACATCCTGGATGGTTACATAAGTACTATTATTTAATTAAACATGATAATACATTTATGAGAGATATACTTAATTGTTACACACAATTAATCAAAATTAAAATACTAAAAGCTTAAAGACAAATATTTCATGAAAATCACCGACCTTAATTATAGAAGTGAAATCCTTCGCTTGTTCTTCATTCAGATGCCCGAGCGACTTGAAACGCTCAGAAAAGAGAGTAAAGTCATTGAATGAAATCAGACCGTCCTTGTCTACGTCCAAAATATTATGTACTGTGTGCATTTTGCGTCGCCAAAACTCCGACTGGAAAAGCATAAAACAATAAATAGTTTCCATTTGAAATTTTCTAATACTATTAACGATCATGCAAGAAAGATGTTACAATTACAGTGTGGAATTCAGACTAATCTTTTTGGGTGAAACAAAATTAAAAAATTCGCATGAGTAGGCTACGAAGATAGCAATTATTTTAGGTCCATATTTTTTTTAATAGCAAAAAACAGATCAGGTGGGTCTCCTATATGATAAGAGAACACCGCCGCCCATGAACAACAACATCACAGTCCGCGCATTGATTGTGTTGCCAGCTTTTTACACCGATTAAGCGGCATTTATAAGGGCCTCCGATATCCTTACTCACTCTGCGAAACACAGTACAAGTACCGTTTCATGCTGAGTATTCTGTGAGGCCGTGGTATCACTTAGGACGAGCTGGCCCAATTAGTGCGTCAGCATATGCTTCAGCATGGCTCTCTCATGGGTAATATATATAATATAAAGAGCACTTAAACGTTAGCCTATATAATAATAATACATGTATATAGACATAAATCTTTAAAACTAAAATGTTTTAATTGTAATGTTATATAGGGGACAACAAAGCCATACCCTATCAATTCCTTTGCACTCGGTATCAGAATCAGAATCGCTATCGCTGTCAGGTTTCCTCCTGTCCTCTTCAGGCCTTCCACGCTGCTTGCTGTAATTCCGAAGACCTCTCACGCGCTCAAAGTCAACCTCCTTTGCATCTTGAAACGTTTGTAAGTAACACACCGTACCATTGCAGGTTGTTTGTATTTGCTATGGAAAATAATCCCTTATAGTAAATGCAATAAAATTTGCGATTTATGTGTTCTTATTAACATCCATATTTTTTATGGTATTGCAGACAACGGAGCAGGTGAGTCTCCTATATGGTAAGAGAACACCGCCGCCCATGGACAACCGCGCAACAGCCCGCGTATTGATTGTGTATCCGTCTTTTTACGCCACTTTTACGGCATTTTTAAGTGCGTCCGATATTTTCACTCAATCAGCGAAACACAGTAGAAGCGCCGTTTCAAGTACGACAACCATTTCACGTTGAGTATTCTGTGAGCCGATGGTATCGCTTCGGACGAGCCAGCCCTATAAGTGCATCAGAGTGTTCAGCATAGCTATCCCAATTGTGCGACAGTATTAAGAGTTACAATACTCATCCGGTCACTGTCGAGCCCTTTCAGAGACCGAATAAATTATAGTTTATAATTGTCCGGACCGGGAACGAACCCAATACTTCTCGCTTCATGGTAGACTTATTCCACTTAGCTACGAAGCTCTTAAACTCATATGGATTATTCAAATTATTTCAAATTCTATTTAATTAGTAAGCTACTGATAGATAGATGGAAAGTACATTTTAACTCAAAAAAATGTAAAATTAATTTTATAATGCCTCATCTACTTAAATAATCATCAGAAACAGATGATGTAGGTTCGTTATTAGTGTTTGTTGTTTGTTCGTCATCAAAGTTTTTAAACGGGAGTGGATACGGCCATCTTTGATTCCAAATTCTGACTCTGTTTTGAGGAAATAGGCCTGCCTATAATAGCGACCGGTTCTGATGCTTTCGGAGCGAAGTAAATCTGATTAGTTTAAAGTAGGTACCATGCGGATATTAATAAAAAAAAAATAGGTCAATTTACGAAAAGTAGGAAAATTATTGTTTATATTTAATTGGTTGTGTCAAATATTTTCTTTATTCAAAACAAGCCTAATCTACTTCGAAGGGCCCTCGCAATGTTGAAAAAGTTACTACATGAGCCTCTCAAATATTACATAATCAATTCTATTATAAATATTGATTGTATACATCTTACATAGATTGTTGACTACAACTGATCACCGCGACTTTATCCGTGTCGCCTTATAATTTAAACTAATATGTTAAGGGCATTGTAATCAAAATTAAGCAAGTATGAAAGGTGTCAGTGACCTTACTGCATACTCTAGGCCCATAGTAAAGTTCTTGCATAACGCGGTCAATAACCTTATTAGCCCAGAAATTCGTTATGTTTGAATAAACGCAGGCTTTTACAGCTGTGTTACTGCATGTATTTGTTTATTAAATTATGTTATGAAGGTGATATGAATTTAAAAGATGTAAAATCATACGAGAGTCCCGATCTGATTTCGCGAGTGTTCTCGAAACGTCAATGAAATTTTAAATTGTTTGATGACCGAATTGTCTCGTGAAAACTCTTGCACCCAACCGTGAATAAAAACGTTTTAGTTTGAAATGTGCAGTTGAAAGAAAACGTTGTTTGCTTACTAAGGAAGGGCAGGCGAGGAAAATATATCTACCCGATGCCTATGCACATAGTTGATGTAATTGTTGTATCTACTTGTATCCTCAAATGTGCTCTCATATGAGACGTCAAAAAAGGAACAAGATATTGTATCTGACAGTAAAGCGATAACTTTTTGTGGTTACGTAGGCCGAAAAAATAAGACCGAATGGGCCTTTTTTAAAAGGTTGCTGAAGCAGGTAGTATTATTTTTTTGTAGAAATTATGTTGAAGATTTATTTATATCGGTTTTTCCTGATTCGTTACCCTTAATATTTCTCGAAGGACGTATAAAAAAGGTTCAGCTAAGATAGAAAGTAGCTGCAGTTGGAATATTTTATTTTTCTATTTGTTGTTAAAGATTTTATATCTTAACGGCGGTAGGTTAATTATATTAGAAATGCACATTTTTTATTAGCTGAATATATAAAGAATTGTATAGCAAAAGACACGAAATGTTTATTTATTTATTATTCCATTGTTTAACCTATTTCTAATTATATTTACAAACAAAACTAATAATGTTCAGTAAATTGTCTTTTACAGTTAAGGTATTAAAATCTATATTGCTTTGCATATAAGAATGGTAATAATAATTATTGATAAGAGGTTATCGGGAAAAAATACTGTCACTAAGGAACCGGATAATATAATTTTTAATATTTATTTTTATTTTTTCTTGCCATATTTCTTTCCAAACATCAACCTTTTCAAAATCTGTAAATAGTTTAAATCAAGTGTTTGAAAACGATTTATTATATTTAACCGTATTTAAAATTTATTTTGTATTTTTTTATACTATAGCCGACAACGGAGCAGGTCGGAGGGTATTATATGGTAAAAGAACACCGCCGCCCATAGACAACCGCGCCACACTTCAAGCTTTGGTTGTGTTGCCGGCTTTTTACGCCGCTTTAGCAGCATTTTTAAGAGCCTGCAATAACCTCACTCACTCCGTGAAACACAGTACAAGTACCGTTACACGTAGAGCATTCTGTCAGCGTGATATTACTTCGGACGAGCCGGCCCATTTAGTGCTTCCGCATATGTTTCAGCATAACTCTCCCGCGGGTGTAACAACACTCTTTTTAAATAAATTCATGTGAGCTGCCTTTCTACTAAATTAAAATTGTTTATATTTTTCTTACATGCCGCGAAAGTTTGCTTTGAACCACATTTAAATGAATTACAAAATCAAGTCAAGATAAATTTGTAATTAAATTTAAATTGGTCTTTAGTGTTAGGTTAAGTATTTATTTTTAAAAATTTAATTATAATGATTGTGTATCGCTGTTGTTAATAATGTTACTTAACTACGTGGTAGCCCTTCATTATGTCGTATGAGCGGTAAAAATATATTCTTGCTAACAAAAAAGGGACGGTTTATGAATCACTATTAAGACTTTTTTTATATACACATATTGTGACTATCTTTCATTCAAATAGCTAATATTCTTTCATAGGATGTAAACTTAAACAAGTGTACTGAATAAATTTACTTGTATAATAAATATTATCAACAAATAAGGACTTATAAAATAGTTACATTCTCATACCTTGTTTAAATTTATTGCAGTCGTGGTTAGAACAGCATTTCGTTCCAAATTAAAAACCGCAAATCGAAATCCAAATTTCGTCAATGGAACAGCCATGTTTCACAAATATCTTTCTGATATAAAGTAAAATTCCTTTAGCACAGATTTAATTTTTTTCGGCCACTACCGCAGCCCTTCACGCAACAGAGCACTTTGAAACTATAATGTGCATCCCAAGAGTTTTATTACACCAAAGCGCGGGACGGGTCGGAACTTAATGCTTGTTACATGCGCCGGGGCATCTACCAATTATAGCGCGTAGCTTATAGGTACATGACAACTAACATGATTTTTACGTGGCTTACATTTACAGTTAACATATGTATTTAATTCAGTAAATATTTCAATATTTTTTGATTTCGTACCATCTTGTTTACAATAACTCGATTCAAAGTAAAGATTATCTTTATATCAGTTTATATTGATGTCGTAGTATTGTATCCGCAACTTTGTTTACCAAACAATACGATGGGATTGGTGCCATTAAAACAATCTAAAAACTGTATTACTTCAATATTAATTAAAGTTTGATGAGATTTTATTAGAGATAAAACGTTTAAATCGATTTTAGTACATTTACAAAAAAAATAATTATGTTCATTCATATTAAATTGTGTAAATGCGGGCACCGATATCCATCTGAATTTCAATAAATTACTACATTTAATCCCAAAAATCAATATCTTTAACAAAAACTAACGTAACCTAGCTTTGGATATACATAATTAAGTTAAATTTTGAAATGCCTGACCAACATCACTTGTGGTATGCATCTATATTTTGTTTATGATTAGACGATAACGTATCATAAAACTTTTTAAACCTTAACTAGATACAAATAAGAATGTATTTACTGGGACCAACAATAAGATCGGAACGTTTACTTGGAAAAGTATGATTTGGTAATTATTACTGTCGTCCATATTGTCACGTACACGGCAGACATTTTTTAATATTGTTTCTGATTTAGGTCATATATATAGATTATTTAATTAGATAATAATAAAGTTTATTACTCTATTAATGAAGTTGAAAATGTTAGTGCTATTTTTCGAACATGATAATATGCACGTAGGCTTACCTATTTTTGTTTAGAAAGATTGTGTTGTAATTATGCCGTATTTTTGTTTACTTAAATCATATGGTGTGGCTAAATGACTTGCCTTATATCTTGTATGTAGGAGATATGGAATATAATATGTATATATTATATTGAGTTTAGCAAATATTGAATGTATGTTGAAAAGGGTTCAATAAAACTAATGAAATACAAAAATATCGTCTGAAAATAGTTTTAAAAGTTGATATTTTACCCGCACAAATACAATGTGCTGTAATGAACGTAACCACTACATACAGCCATGTATAACAAGACATACATGTACTACCAACAGCCAGACCGGCTGTGTACGTACAGAATAGTGATAGGGATAATGTATATAAAAACTGGCCGCCCTGAAATGCTTTTTCAAAAGCGTTGCTAACTCCCATACTCTTAGGAACGCTATCCAATTCAAAAATCCTATAAGAAGCTAAGGGCAACTGTAAAAAAACACGATGACCACTAAACATTGGACTTAGTTAATTTGATACATTCTTTACTTGAGATTGGATGATCAGCGGCTAAGGATATTATTAAATAATAACAGGAATGTGTAGACCACACATAGGGGATTTAACATCCCACAAATATTATTAAAATACTTGGTGATCCGGCAAACGTATTTTAAGTACTAATATCGCTATGAAAATAAAAGGATTTTTTGGGTTTTAAAAAAAATCAAAAAATCAAATTATTAAAAATTAATCTTAAATAATGATAAATCTTGTCTGTTACAATAAAATACTTTAATTTTAAATA
>DWCF01002472.1:0-23835 GCA_018230265.1 Delias oraia | reverse complement strand
TTAATGTGTTAATAATTTCTCAAATAACTAAGTGAACGTTGTTGTCGTAATTGAAACGCTGCATTTTTTTTGCAAAGAACATGAAAATGCGAGCCGAAAAGTATAATTTATATAATATTTCATATCAACTTGTTTTCCCCGCGTTCCCGAATGAATTTTCCTACCATTTAGAAACATATTTGACGTGCTTAATTCCGCCTATCCGCTCAACGACGTCAGGCGAACTCTAGCGAATTTAAAAATTAATTAAAATTATAACGCCTTGAATGTTTCGTTAGATTTTTCAACATTGTTGATGTTTACCTACATATGCTCGGCCCACGTCGAGATTCGAGTTTCGCAGGAAACACCATTGTGTTAGTCGAGATAAAAAGCTTATAACATTTTGATAGCCTCGTAGCTAAGTGGTTTAATAAGTCCACCATGAAGCGAGAGGTATCGGGTTTGTATCTCGGTCCGGACAATTATAAATTATGATTTAATTTATTTGGTTTCTCGAAGGGCTTGACAGCGGTCGGGCGAGTGTCTTAATACTGTCGCATCCGTGAAAGAGCCATGCTGAAGCATTTATTGACACATTTACTGGGCTGGCTCGTCCGAAGTGATACCACGGGATCACAGAATGCTCAGCGTGAATTGGTAGTTGTACTAGAAACGGTACTTCTACTGTGTTTCACTGAGTGAGTGAGGATATCGGAGGTCCTTAACAATTTCGCTTAAATGGCGTAAAAACCCGGCACCACAACCAATGCGCGGACTATGCCTAGGTTGTCCGCGGGCGGCGGTGTTCTCTTACCACATAGGAGACTCATCCGCATAAAAATTAATTTATGGCGGAAGAGTTAAGCTGGTAAGGTAAATGCCGCCGTGGCCAACAGCAAAATATCATTCCAAAAAAATAAATTTTATATGGTTTATATTTTCTATATTTATCCAGTAAGTGAGTAAAATATCTAAATATTTAAGCCTGTAAATAAAGAAAAATGTCTAGACATTTTGTAAATTTAACGCGGCGTGTAAGAGTTCTCCAAGAGGTGTTTCTACATGTTATAAGCCACTGAAATAAAATTCTAAGATTTTATTTTAATATGAGGTACAAATATGTAATTACAATGTTTATAGCTTCAAGGAAGTATCTCTATGAATATGCACAGATAATTAACATTGGGTAGTATTATAAAAGCAAATTAATTTAATACATTAAATTTGATATAGTAGATACGTTTAAATGATACACTACACTTTCAAGGCACTAGCCTATATACTAATATATGGTACTGAAGCATACGAATGTGTGAAAGCCCGGTGGGAGAGTCATGCTGAAGCATATGCTGACGCACTAGTTGAGATCTTCCGAAATGATACTACGGGCTCACAAAATACTAGAGTGATAGTTTTTTTTTGTTGAGTGGGTGATATCGAATTGAAATTATATCAATCAGCGTAAAACGTCAACACAGCACGTTTTTTGGCGTTTGTCCATGGGCTGCGATGATTTTTTTATCAAAGGGAGACCCATCTGCTTTACCATAAAAAAGAGATCGATTTTTATTATATGCATATAAGGTTATTTATTTTTTTAGAAGGTATTAACAAGTAATAACTAGATTGTGTTGCTTTGTAACTAAAGAATCGACATTTAAAGTTTATTATTACACTGTCGATCCCTGATTATAATATTAAGGGCTATGCCACGTATCATGCTGACTATAGGATGATATTAGAATGACTACAGACAATCAGGCCTTCACCGGCGCTCGTGAGAGCGCGGCAAATATAAAATTAAAGAATTTATTTCTTTACATGCATACAATACGAAAACAAAGCAAAAATAAAAAACTAGGAAACACAAACATTTTACTTGTGATATACTTATGCGGGAATACATATTGTTTTAAAGTGAGCTCATGAATACGCATAATTATGATATATGAATTAAATGTAAATAATAAGCAACTAAAACAATTATTTATAAGTTAATATATTCCGTGCTAGTAAAAAATTATAACAGAATTACAATTTTGATTTATAATTATTCTTTAATTAATCATTTTGGTTTTATTGTAGCGTGAATTACTTGTGCCCTTACTTATAAATTAAAATCTTAAAGTTTTCTGTCTCATTTTTGCAACAATATACGCATCGCTTATGCAAGAGTAACAAAGTATTTAAGACTTTTTATAGTATAGCGGACAACGGACAACAGCGGACAACAGCTGGGTCTCCTATATAGTAAGAGAATACTACCGCCCATGGACTACTGCGCCACAGTCCGCGCATTGGCTGTGTTGACGGCTATTTACGCCATTTAATCGGCATTTTAAAGGGCCTTCGATATCCTCACTCACTCAGCGAAACACAGTAGAAGCACCGTTTCAAGTAGGTACAACCACTATTTCACGCTAAGTATTCTGAGAGCCCATGAGTATTACCGGCCGAATCAGTGCGTCCGCATATGCTTCAGCATGGCTCCCCCACGGGTGAAATTATTAGGTAAAATTTAGACATATTTTCAAGCTTAATTTGCCAGAAATGGCTTCTTTTTTAATATGTAATAGTTAACTTATTAGAACATAAGAAAATTATATATGATTTTTATATATATATCATAACGGATATGTATGTAGGCATGCGGGCTCATATGAAAAAGCCACCGCTCATGGACAACAGCCCCGCAATCCAGGTTTTAGTTGTGTTGCCGGTTATTTATGGAGCGAACATGGAACAATACATTTGGTGTGTCTCCTATCATCACTCAGTCACTGAAATAGCGCAAGTGGTATTCGTTGAGCCCGTAGTATCGCTCCGGACTAGAAGGCCGAATTACTGTGGCTTTCCTTCGGGAACGACATTGTTAAAACACTCGCCCGGCTATAACTGTCAAGCTTCTTTTAAGTTTAAATACAATTTATAAATTAAGAATTTTCAAGTACGCAAATTCTAAAGATGTCATAAATATTGCATTTTTCCCTCATACATGAAAACAATGCACTATAAAATATACGATAAACAATAGTTTATGGGCCTGCGTCTCGGGAGATAATTTATAATATAGATTACCATACTCGTGTTACATAAACGAATATTCAATTCAAAAGAGTCTAGGTTTAAAGGATCTTGCGCAGAAAATATTTGAATGACTGTATGGGGCCTGGTCTGATAATTATTGTCTTACGAGACCACTCAGTACTATCCCCACTGGCCAGTATGGCCCATGCAAGTAAAATGAGTAATTCTTTCGGTCTTTGGTAGGCTTAACAGTGGCCCGGTGAGTGTATGTGCCCTCATACCTATGGGAGACTCATGCTGAAGAATATACTAAAAAACCTTTTGGGCTGGCTCGTCCGCACTGATGCCACGGACTCACACCTCTCACAAAACACCAGCCTGTCACAGTACTTCCCGCAATATACAAATGTTATTTCCATACAAACAGTTAAGTCATATTAAATATTTAACGACATAATGCAGATTATCCATTATTGTTAAATAAATGGCCTAATTTAGGCATTCCCGGCATTTGAATACATATTATAGACTCTAAAGCTTTATTGCTTCAAGCCATTCTAATTATACCCAGGGGAATTAGGTATGTGCAATAATTGCTATAGAATGTTCTAAAGAGTAATCAATTATAAACCTATAACTTAAATTATCACACCTGAATTTAATAAATAATAATACTCGTAAATGGCTAAAAATCATTTTAAAATATTCTGTTTCTTGTTTACTTCACTGTTTTTATGGTATAGCGGGCAATGGAGCAGACGAGTGTCTTCTATTGTAAGAGATCGCCGCCTTCCATGGACAACCATGCCACAATCCGTGCTTTCCGTGTTGACGACTTTTGAGGCCGCTTAAGCGGTATAATTTAATCTTTCTGAATTAATTTACTCAGCAAAACATATTACAAATATTTTTTCAAGTTGATAATCTGTGGGGATAAAAAGAATAAATTTCCTTAAAATGTCGGTAACTCACATGTGATCCAACTGTTATTCTATTAAATAAGATCGCGAAATACTTAGTAATGTGGTCTGGATAAATTTGAATTTTATAATACAACCCTTAATTTTGCAACCTTCTACAGCTAAACCCCATTTATTAATAGCGACATTGCTACTTTTATAATTTAAATGGCAAAACAATGTTTGTTGGTTAACCTAGTAGGAATTAAAATATCAAAGTAGGAATCTTTCACAAATTACTCGCGAAGAAACTTTCGAGGTATCTTCCAATTAACCTATATAGAGTACAGTTTAATATTAAAAACATTATGTTCTTGATGAAAAGCTTGTTTGGAAACTAGGCTGTTGTTCCGACCTTAACAACGCAACGTCGCTACGTTAGTACGCCACGGGCCGGCGCGAAAGCCTGACGCGCGGTGCGAGTTAACTGTCAAAAGTTCCCACCGTTTTGTGACAAATCGTGACAGTTCTTTTTTTTCTTCCTTCCGTGTTATGGTTGCCAGTGTGTGAAAGTTTTTATATGTCCAAAAAGTTTATATATATAACATCAGATGTTAAGTGTAAGAGATTGGTACGTCAGTGGTTACGAAAAAATTAGATCCCTTTCAAATTGTTCTTTCGTCATTATAACCATATTAGTCTGTTGTCTTATAAATAACGAAATATTCTGTAAGACAACAAAACAGTTATTTTTGTTTACTGGTTGTATGTTTTAATGGATCGATTCAACTTTATCTGACGCAAAAAATTAACTGTTATAAAGTTGACGTGTTTTAATTTGTAGCACAGATCGATTTTTTAACGAATCCATATCGATTCGAAAGCTAATGTGATTGAGATATGTCTTCGCTACAATTACTTAAAAAATGCTCATCCGTTTGTAATATTTTTTTAAGTATTAGTCAAGCGGTTTTTAGGCTTCAACTTGATTCCAGTTACGTTATAACTTTCTCCTTCTTAAAAACCACGCTGATAAATAAATTTAGTGACGTAATAGTACTGCGTAAATACTGTGAATATTATCGGGACATCTTATAAAAAAAAGTAAAATTTCTATAAAACGACGCCTTTAGTTAATGTACTAAAGCAAAATGTTTATGTCACTATTTATGTGATTACATTGGATAATCTAAACCTAAGGTAGAACTAATGTGATTTTTTGAAATATTTTTTACAATTCAGACAAATTAAATATCATAAATCATCAAATAATCAAAAATTATAAAATAAGATGTACTTTGGGAGCTCATTTAGGACTCTGATCTTTCGAGTTAGTAGTATTATTATTTATTATAATCAATTTTAATACTAATTAATTTTATTTATGATTATGGATCCATCCAACTCTCAGGAACAGAGACAAATATATTTATCATCAATTATCCCAAATATTATTTATTTTATTCTGTTCATCGCTACTGCCCTTTTTGCCCTTACAAGTGATCAGGTGAATATAACTTTATTTTAATGATATAGCAGATAACTGAGCAGGTTATATGATAAGAGAACACCGCCGCTCATTTACAACCGCACCATAGTCCGCGAGTTGGTTGTGTTGTCGGCTTTTAACACTAAGTGGCATTTTAGTGGCCTCCGATATCCTCACTCACTCAGCAAAACATCTTTAAAGCACCACTTCAAGTACAACTGCCATTTCACGCTGAGTATTCTGTGAGCCCGTGATATAACTTCGGACGAGCAGGCTCAGTTAGTGCGTCAGCATGTGCTTCAGCATGGCTCTCCCACGGGTTCGACAATATTAAGATACTCGCCCGGCCACTGTAAAGCTCTTCCCGAGACTGAATAAATTATAAATTAAATTATAATTTGTCCGTACTGGGATTCGTTTTATGGTAGAACCAATTACGCAATTACCTATGAGCCTCTTTTGCAAACTATCTTTTTTTCATCCATGATGCGTACATTTTCGAATGGGCATATCCCTCCAGCCAAATCCGATCTGTATACGGCCGGCTAATCGACAATTGCCAGTTACTCGGTGACCTTCCTTAACTTTCACCAATGGACGTGTGCCGTATAATCTAGTTAGCACCACACGTGCTTCGGCGAACGGTTTCTCCTTCGGATCTAACACGAACAATGTCAAGAGCGTTATTTATGCAATAATTACACTTACAGATATCATTAGAATGGCTTGTGGTATCACTAAATTTAGTAATTTGTATTATATGTAAAATCAAAGATGGCATATAAGCATATATATATAGCATATAGCCACTTTTAAAAGTCATAAAAGTTTTGCGGTCGTCGTAGCTAAGTGATATAATAAGTCTTCCATGAAGCGAGAGGTATCGGGTTCTAATCCCGGTCCGGACATTTATAATTTATTCGGTCTCTGGAAGGGCTTAACTGTGGCCGGACGAGTGTCTTAATAATGTCGCACCCGTGGAAGAGCCATGTTGAAGCATATGCTGACGCTATGCTAATTGGGCCGGCTCGTCTGAAGTGATACCACGAGGTCATAAAATGCTCAGCGTGAAATGGTAGTTGTGTTTGAAGCGATGCTGAGTAAAAAGCCGACGGTGTTTTCTTACGATATAGGAGATCCATCAGCTCCCTTTCTCGCTATACCATAAAAAATGATAACACAACTGCGGCCCAACTGGGGCTAATGGTGTTACATAAATATAAGACTTTAGTAGTAATTAGTTTCAAATCCAGCGGAAGCTGATAGAATTATTTTTTATAGCAGGCTCTCCCAATCCGTGGTCCGCTGAACCCCGGAGGTCACCTCTGCACCACACATAAATACTATTAATATCAGATTTTTTATTCTGTTATTTTATTAGCGGGTCCGTGAAATGTCCTTGAATACTTAGAGATCCGTGGCTGAAATAGGTTAGGAATCGCTGTTTTATAGCAAATGAATAGCAGATATTCAAGCTGCCCTTCTACGACGCGTGGACAGATTATCATAAACGTTAGCGGTGTAATCCAATCGAGGAAAACAATTTACATGCTCGAATATTTGGAATTGCCAATTGAATACGAACGTCGATTTGTACTATTCATGTTGTGAACAACGATATTTGTTAAATATGATTTGAATAAGAAAATATAGTACAAATACCGTTGCACGCTGAGCATCTGTGAGTCTGTGGTATCACTTCGGAGGATCCGGCTCAATTAGTGCGTCAGTGTATGCTTCATCGTGGCTCTCCCACGGGGCAATATTGTTAAAACACTCGCCCGGCCACTGGCAAGCCCTTCCAAAGACGGAATAAATTATAAATTAAATCGTATTTTTTTTATTCGGAACGGGATTCGAACCCGCTATCTCTCTCTTTGTGGTAGGCTTATAAAACGTCTTAACTACGAGGCTCAATTGTTAAAATTTTAAAGATAAACTCCGATAAGCCAGCGAGAACAAAAAACGTTCCACGACCTTAGGCTTTGTGTCTCGAGTACGCTGAACAATTTATTGCACAAGATCGCTAGTACCACGGACAGATTGACAATATGAGATATAAAATGTCCAACCCGATTCGACTAACAGATCCAATTTTCAACTCTCAACAGTTTTCCCTCAATGCTGAAGCACTAAATGGGCTGGCTCGTCCGAAGGATGCGACGGGCTCACAGAATATTCAGCTAGAGACGATAGATACCATCACTGTGTTTTTGGCTAAGTGTGAAGATATAGTAGGCCTTTGCAAATTATACCGCTTATCGGTGTAAAAAGCCGGCATCACAACCAAAGCGCCGACAAGTTGCCGAGTCCTACGTATCCCCTCGTAAGATGGGGATTCGTGAATGCATTTTTTCACGTTCAAAAAAGGGGAAATTGTGTGACGAAATCCTTAGAAAAGCTAGCCAGAAGTGCACACAATTATGAGATTCTAATCAAGACTAGGTCAACGTGAGGCTATACCTATGAAAACCAGTTCGGACCGGTTCCCATTCGGCCTACACTTGTGAGTTAAGAGTAGCTTGATGTTTGTTAGTACCAGTTGTGGCACCTTCGCGTTAGAATACGAAAGAGGTTACTACATTGACTGCTGGGTTTCTATCTTCAATTTTGACAAACTCGTTAATGGTTATTATTCTAATGAAAAGATGGGGGCAAAGGTGCAGGAGGCTCACCTAGGATAAGCGGTCCACAACCCGTGGACACCCCCAGGCTTTAATGTGCCGTGGATGCGTTGCCGGCCTCTTATTTTGAAGGTCCCCAAGAGAAAAATGTTACTCCCAGTGAATTTGTAAGCTGGTCTCAGATTTGGGTAGTTTGATGAACGGACTCGAAACTATGTGACGTTCAAAAATATTTAATTCTATGTGTACAAATATATATTTGATTTGATTAAATTTTGTATTGTGGCTTACTTTAGGTATAGATTTTAGGGCTCATTGTAGAAATTAAAAGTTATCCTTATACAGAATTATAAAGATACCCACCGGGTCTGACAAACTTTGTAAAATTTATTTACACGGGATTCGAACCTTCGACACTTATACATACATATACAGCTCTAAAGCGTGTTTATGTCAAGGCGTGTAAAAATTTAAGTAAAGGTTTATCTCGCTTACATTATTTAGGATAGTAATAAAAAGATGTGACCTATCAGAGGCAGATGAAGGCAATGACACAGATTCTTGGTGACTCATAAACAGACTCAATGAACATCGCAGGCAGAACAAAGCACAGGGAATTGATTTGCTTGCTGAGGCCTGTAGCGCAGTGCAATTTTCAGACGTAAGTACCCTCAGCATGCGCACATATCCAAATTGCCTACGTTTATTGATCTGTATTTAATTAATACAAACATAAAGCCTCCCGTGAGGAAAGAAGGATTCTGTGTAGGAATCGCTGCAAAAACCGCTTTCGCCGGAAATGATGGCTATATCTTCGGCGTCCAGCCTCACGTACCACTCTCCCGCGACTACCCAAGCCGAAGTTCGTGTCTCGTAGGTGACGCCCTTGCGCTAGTCGTGGTAAAAATTATAAATTCTGGGCGAGCCCGCGTTAAGCTGTAAAAGCCAAAAGTGCGTTAGCCATTCCTAACAAAATATAAACGTGAATTTAAAATATAACCTTAAACATACTGTGTATATGCTGTTTTTGCAGAGATAGAACGATGTAAGAAAAGATTAAGCACTTTATAAGTAAGGGGGTAATTTTATTATATATGTAAAATAAAGTCTTTTTAACGTGACCAAATGCATTTAAGCATTTTTCTCCTGTGAGAAAATATTTGGGACTCGGCTATTTCTAACATCTCGCCAACTTCACGCCACCAGGCGGCATTATTTCCACGGACTCCAATGTACCCTTGAGCACCTAGATTGAGTCACCAAGCATGTCTCAAACACACCCACTCCTTAGCTATACTGTTAGAATATTCAAGATACTCGCCAAGCAAATGCTAAAACCTTAACAGACCGAATAAATTCAAAATAATTTAATATTATATTACCCCCGTGAGAGTATTTTCTTTCGTTGGAGAGCCTTGCTGTTCACTTATTAAGTCAGCCCGTACAGTGATACCATGGGCTGACAGAATACCATAGTGAACTTACCCATGAGATGTGATAGATAAGCATTCGTCATATATATTGTATGTATCTATTATTATTATTATTATTGGCAAACGCAGCGTGGGACGTCCACCCACAAGGTGGACAGACGACCGACAGGTATTCACGGAAGTCCGAGGGAGAGGCCTATGTCCACCAGTGGACGTCTTACGGCTGAAAATAATGATGATGTTTGTATGTATCTGTTAGTACAATAGAAATGCGGGCCCGTCGAGACTCCAGGTAATAACGCCGAGTAGGTAAACTAGAACGTGAACTATAAATTTAATACATATTTCAAAATTGAATATATTGGTCTAAAAATAACCGGGGCTGCCCGTAATGGGGTCGTCTTATATAAGCGGTGCAGAGTAAAGGCAAAGCTTAAAGCTTCGAGCTTTTTATTTTAATCGTAAAATAATTTATATTTTTTTTAAATGGAATATTTATGGTAATTTAATACTGAGTTATTTCAAGCTTAAAATCTCAAATGAGGAGTTTTTACCTTTTAAAGTTTATACATATATTTAAGTTAAATCTTTAAGTCCGAATGAAAATATGAAGTTTTATACTAGGAAAGTATACTTTAAACTCATTTTACTCTCATGGATTACACAATTTTACTTTCCATAGATCGATCATAATCTATAAAGCCATTACTGTAACTAAATACATAGTAGTAAATTACCTCATGGTCTTATAAGCCTACCACGAAGCGAGAGGTGTCGGGTTCTAACCCCGATCAGAATTAAAATTTATTCAGGTTTTAAAAGGACCTGACAGTAACCGGGCGAGCGTATTAACATTGTAATACCCGTTGGAGAACCAGCTGATGCACTAATTTGGCCAGCTCGTCTGATGTAATACTACGGGCTCACAAAATACCAGCGTGAAACATTACTTTTACTTTGTTTTATAAACTGAATGAGGATATCAGGGCTCCTTAAGATTTACTGCTTAACCGGCGGAAAAAGCCGGTACTACCACTAAAGCGCGGATTGCGGTTGCCCATGGGCGGCGGTTATCTCTTACCATAGAGAGCGTCTGCCTGCTCCTACTAGTTTTCGTTACAGTAATGTATGAATAAATAATATTATTGTGTGGAATTTTTATATATCTGTACGTATGTGGCATCGTAGATCCTAAACTAATTCCAAAGTTTAGGTTTTATTTATAGTCTAATTTGATGTGATTTATTTCTAGTTGTTTTTTTTTAAATTTTGTATTAGGGCGTACGTTTCACAGTTTCCTGTACTGTGTTGTCGGAGTTCACCTGAGCGAACTCTATTCCAATGAGAATCAGTTAGCTAGACTTTGATTGCACTCCCTCCAATTCATTTCACAGTTCAAAACAACCAACCATACAAAACAACCATACCATTTTAACTGACGAACAAGGTTTAAGAATACAAAATATGAGGGCTCTTCAGTGATCAGCGTTTTTGGCGTTTCCAAAGAGAAAAAACAGTTTTCTTTGGGAAATCTTATATTTTTATGAAAATAAATTGTTAGCAAAAAAATTGTATGAAATAAAGCTTTAGTAATAATATGTTTTATTTATGTTATAATATGTTTTTTTAAATAATATGTTTTAATACTTGTATTTTATTATACGTTCTCTGTTCTTTTTATTCTATAGCGGACGACGGAGTAGGTGGGCCTCATATATAGTAAGAGAACACCGCCGCCCATGAACAACGCCGGCCAACAGTCCGCGCATTGGTTGTGTTGCCGGATAGATAAATCCATTTTTTCATATAATCTACTTTGATGCAGAGTATATTTTTTATATAATGTTTTTGCAAAATTTTCAAACACGCGTTATAGCACGCATTTAGCATGATGACATAGTTAAATATCCATCGAACATTAATAAGACCTAAATTAACCCAAAATGTATTTTTAAATTTGTCCTTATTTATATAATCCATTACTAATGAATCATAATAATAATGTTACGTTTACTTGTTCTAATATTACTCTCCAGTAGAATGTGTTATGCTAATGCAATATTATAGAAGCACACGCAAGCACCTCTTACAGTGGGTGATTGCGACATTATTATTGGATTATCTTCAATGGAATCCAACAGAAATTGTTTTTTTCTTTTTGTCGACCTACCTTCGGAAAGATTTTATAAACTCGTAAAGAATTATGTCTATATGTAAATAATATTTTAACAATTACTAATAATATTTTTAATATTCTATATGTAAATTATATGTAAATTGGTCTAATGTTTCGCGTGCTTTGTGTGGGTTGGCTTAGTATGTAATACCACAGTCTCTAATAATGTTTGGAACGGGTAAAGTAATGTTTAAATGCCTTTTACTCTCTTTGATTACACAATTTATTTTCCGTGGATAGAACATAGTCTATAAAGCAATTGCTTTAAATAAATACATAGTAGAGTCAAGTAACTCGTGGTCTTATAAGCCTACCAAGAAGCTAGAGGTATCAGGTTCTATCCCCGGTCTGAATAAGAAGTTTATTATTCAGAAGAAATGGACAGTGGCCGGGCCAATGTCTTAACAATGTTTTACCCGTGGGAAAGCCGTACTGACGCACTAATTCGGTCGGATCTTCCGAAAATAACTACAGGCTCACAGAATACCAGCGTGAAATTACAGTACTCGTACTGTGTTTCATAGATTAATGAGGATATCGGTGGCTCGTGAAATTGTACTGCTCAAGCCGGCAACATAATTATCACAATCTCAAAACATTAAAATTCAGCATTGGAAACCACATTCATCCCTAATTCCCTTACACTACTATTGTATCCCCGGCGCGGTCTATGACTTGAATTATTTGGAATCTCCTTGATGTTTAACTTACGGAGATTCTACTGTAATATAATTATTAGTACCGATAAATAAAAAAATGAAGCAATTGGTCTAGCGACTCATATATAAAACATACAGACAACATTCAACAGCACCTGCCATACAAATCGTATGAATTAGAGCGAGACGGGTACAATGTGATTCACCGTCGCCATAGAGACGAACAGACAAACACGTATTTCCTGTATCCTGTTATGAATGGAGCCAAGTTCAGCCCGTCCATCGTTGACACGTATTAACTACATTCGGTGTGACTTCAACCGAAGAAATTACCAATTTTAATTTTAAGCTAAAATCTATATTTCCTTTTTTTTATATAGGCATGACTTCCAAACCACGCAAACGTTTTGCCATGTATACAATAATGAGGCGGAGGTAGGTCTGCTCTATGGTAAGCGCTCACCGCCGCTCATGGACAACCGAACTATAAACGCTTCAGGTCTGTTGCCGGCTTTTAACACCGTGATATTAACACCGCTTAGCGGTATAATTTCAAGAGCCTCTGATATCCTCACTTACTCTAACAACACAGTATAAGTACTGTTTACACGATGGTATTCTCTGAGCCTGTGGTATCACTTCGGACGAGCTGACTTAATAACCACGTCAGCGTGACTCTTCCACGTGTAAACAGTAATCAAGACATTCGCCCGGCCTGTACCACCTCTACAAGCCGGCGAATTTCAATTGCGAATAAATTATAAATGATTATCCGGACCGAATCGAACCCGGAAACCATTCTCTTTGTGGTAGGCTTATAAGATTACTTAACGGCAAGGTTCTCTTATATATCGTGTCTATGTCTCTTTGATTGTTGTGTTTCGGGTCATAAATTGTACGTTCGAAGGTGATCAATGTGATTCCAGAGCCTTATCACCTCTCGTCCATTATCAGCGCGTACTTGACAAAACGGGGTCAGATCTCAATTGTTGGAAGTCGTGAAAGCAGTTGCTATTGAAATAAACTACGGCTTTATCGTACCGGTATTGTGTATAGATTGTGGAAACTGTGAGAGGGTTGATAGTATTAAACATACTGTTACGCCATGTGTTAGGTTACGGGTATAAACTTTTTTTTATGTAATTATAAAATGTATTTTATCTAGAAGACGTAAGAGAAGGTATACGTATATATACTGGTATGACTTAACAGTTACTTAATGCTGTGTTCTCCATAGTAGAGCCAAAGGTTTCAAACCTATGCTGGCATACTTATTGGACCGGCTCGTCCGAAGTGAACATCGCAGAATACCAGCGTAAAATAGATTTTTATCTTCTTTTAATAAGGTACGAATACCACAGACCCATCAAATTTAAAAAGCCGACAACACAACTAAAGTGTACGTTGCGGGGCGACTTGTCCGACGGCGGCTACTCCAACTTCGCGGTATGTGGTTAGATTTTGATGAATGAGGTTTTAAACTGAAATGTTAAATTTGAATGAATAAAAACCTGAAATTATAGATAAAACGGATATCCGGTGGGTTAAGTACTATCCGCCTATTATAACTATTGCCTATGCGCATAGAATAATCACTGCACAAAAAGTAATTTTTAATTTTCGAGGCATTCCCTAGTTTTGCAAAAAACTGATCGTACATATTCTAAAAGGCCGATGTCGCACCCACCGCCCAGCATGAGCAGCTGTCTGCTTAAATGTTTCCCTATTTTCATAAAAAAAATGATTACTGGAGTTGCAAATACTTAGCGGCAAAGCCTCTCGTATGGGTCTGGAATAAGGTATGGAAATGTGTAATTACGCAGTCGTGTTCTAGGGCGCAACGAGAAGTCTTTACAAATCCTAGGTCAAGTGGTGTCGCCGGCACAATAGTATATTATTCGTGCTGTGCTGATTTTATTATATACTGGTTTATATGACAGCTCCTCTACGCATCCACATTTATGGAGGACCGCTCACCCTAGTTGAGCCTCCTGCTGGTTTGACTTCGATTTCGTCAAAAGTTCAAATTAACTTAATTAATTATTATTACGAAGCTTTTTTACGGTAGTATAGAGAAAGAGATGTGTTTTTTTAGAGTTATTCCAAGCAATTTTTTATTTTCTCAGCGTCATAATATTATAAAAAAGTGAAACCGGTTCAGGCGTTCTCGTTATTGGTGCTTAGAAACACATTCAGCGATTCAATTTTATATTATGAATTATAAAAAAAATGTGTGTGCAAAATTCGTGATAAATAATTGAATTAAAAATCCTTTCTAAATAGTTGTTCGTTCCTAGTCATCCGAAGATGTCAGAGTTTTCGTATAGTGTGGCGGAAAATTTTAATAAAATTGAGACGCGAGATGGTAAAATTTTAATTAACATTGTTAAGCCCGTAGTTGTGTTCATGAATTCAGACTTTGATAATTTATTTTACTGACTTTTCAGTATGAATTTAATGTGTTAGCTAGTATTAGAAGAGTTTAAGGAATTCCACTTTCATATTTTTTTAGATTTTACCATAATTATAAAATAGCTTGATGAACTCAAGGCTGCAAGAAAATGCTAGGAGTGGTAAATAGGGCGATGTTATACTTCACTTCTGACCAACGCTTGCAACTCAATAAAGCATAAATTTGGCTCCATATGGATTAACGCTCTCACCTTTGAGCGGAAGCTCCCAAACATCAGCTTTTTCCTCTAGATCGCGTTCAGCATAAAGCGGCTCGAATCGTCGACAACTTTATCTTTGGCTTAGCGTAGAGATGCTGCTTCCCTCAGCATCTTCTACCGCAGTGTATCGTAAATTATTTTACTAATTGAGTGTGGTTTTGAGAAGACATAAATTCGGTGTAACTATTTTTCTTAGTACGCGGGTAGCTACTAATAATATATATATATATATATATATATTTACATTAGATATCATTGACACCCTTAGCCACTCCAAGCTGCTCTGCGTGCCGGCTCTTACGCGATATGGATGTATTTGTTGAAGATCCCCAAGTGGATCCTGTGTATGTCATCTTGATTATAAAAGACACTGTGTGGCTGAGTGCATACTGCGTATGCCAGTAATTGATTATAAAAGGTATAAATTACCCAACAATTTCTATATTCGTCCTACAGCAGGTGACATGCAAAAACTACACAAACTACAGCTGTTCGCATTCCACACGGCCATATGTACCGTTGCCGAGCTGGGCCTTTTGATTATATTATGTACTTTATTTTATATACAAGTTTTTTACACAGTAATTATATAAAGCTGAAGGTTTTTGCTTTAGGTATTTATTGAATAGACTAGAGGAAAATAAGTTTTATTACGAAAACAATTTTTAAGTTATAAATTAGATCTTAACGTCTTACTAATAAACAGTTGCTTAACTTTTACCCGTTTGAGAGCCATGCTGAACCATATGCGGACGCACTATATGGTCCAGCTCATCCGAAGTGATACGGGCTCACAGATTACTCAACGTGAAATAGTAGTTCTACTTGAAACGGTGCACCTACTGCATTTCGCTGAGTGGGTGAGGATACCGGATGCCCTTAAAATGCCGCATAAGTGGCGTAAAAATCCCACAACACAACCAATGCGCGAACTGCGGCGCAGTTGTCCATGGGCGGCGGTGTTCTTTTACCATGAAGAAGACACACCTGCTTCTTTGTGCGGACGAATAAGGGCGATAATCTTTCGGATAAAACTTCGATTCGTTTTCAATCTCGTCAAATTGATAACCCCTTTTTTGGGTTTTTCTAAAAGTCAGTTAATCAGCAAAGATTAAAATAAATTTGAAAGGTTTGTAGACGTTTTTGTTGTATCTTATATAATATAAATCTAAACAGTTTTAACAGTCAAATATACCGAATAAAATTCCCCGTCTATTCCGCACAGTACGCGAGAGGTTTTCGTTAGAGAAAAATCACATGAATTCCACTATCCGATACCATAAACAGCACCGCCCACAGCGTTATCGTCATCACAAAACAATATCTGGCGTGACAAACTCGAGAGCCGAGATAGGCTGATAACATCAGTGTTGGCAGGGTTTTCCAAACGGCAACACCGCATTTGAAACGACAAGAACCTTCATGATCGCCACCACCACACAACCCCTAATTCGCGATGTTATTTGTTTTCAAGTACCAGTTTCATAGCGTAAGATAGAATTGAATAGTTATTGTGTTAAATTTGCGCCATTATACATTTCATAGTGTTTTCTATTGTCAAGTGACAGTTCAATTATTGTTTCTTTTTTCGTTAAAACGACGATTATTGAAGGTTTTTGAGTTGATTATTGATATTTTCTGTTATTTAATATTTAATTAGTGTCAAATTTGTTTTACATACTGACATTTCATAGTGTTTTGTTTTCTAATCAAGGGATAGTTCAGTGGTTTTTTTTTTTGGTGAAAATGACTTGATTATTGAAGGTTTTTAAGTTAGTAATAAAATGGCAAAGGTGATGCAATTGTTGAACGTGAACTCATTGGACACATCTCGGTGCTGTTCGGCGGTGGACAGATTGAAACACTTGTGTCTCTGTCGCAAGTACCGAGGCGATGAGGTAAAGTGTTTCTAATTGGGAATTATCGTTCGTTTCATACTTATACGTTCATCGAAGTTATAATAAAGTCGAGTACAATTCTGATCATCACTCCAAGCTTTCTCGTTGTCTTTTTGGATTGTTGGATTAAAATTACTCAGTTATCCTTATCTCTGGGCTCTGTGGTTGGACTGTTGGTATCTGTTTTTCACACTTTAGAATTAATTTTACTGTATATTTGGATAGAAATATTACTTATTATGAAGATATGCTCTTTTTCCTATTCTGATTTCTATTACCTATAAATAAATATCCATATATTGAATATATCATCCTTTTAGTTTCCTTAAATTATTACTTGCTAGTCATATAGATAGATGTATGCTTGTAAATTAATTATTGGATTGGTCCTCAATTTTTAACTCGGTTTTCCATCCACTGGAAGGGTCGAACATCTTTACTCGCGGGGAATCAGTTGGTTGGAGTGTTTCAGATTTTCCTCTGTATAGTGTTATGTTTCTCTTTCCGGTTTCTGTTTATTTTTGAAAGTATTATGAAAATTGTGTTTTCTCATGAATAAGTTTTGGTATAAGCTTGTTGTCAAGTTGTGTTTAATAAACGAATTTGCATTACAATAACATAAATGATGTCAGTGTAAATAAGTGATATGTCATACATAGTCTTACGCTTATGCAACAAACATTCAAATATTCTATGCCTATTAATAAGTGAGGTTACAAGAGGACGGCATCACAACCAATGTTCGGATAGCGGCGAGATTGTTCATGGGTCACCGTGATTTTACCATCAGGAGATCCAATTGTTGTCCACTATATTAACAAATATGACTTCTAACCTGTTTTTTTATATTATATTCTTGAAAAAATTCCTTAAAAATTTTCTTGAAAAAGCCATTCTGAAATATAAGCTACTTACTAGTTGGGCTGGCTCGACCAAGATACCACGGGCGCACAGAATACCAGCGTATAACGGTACTTGTATTATATTTCGCTGAATGAGTGAGAATATCGGAGGCCCTTAAAATTATACCGTTGAAGCGAAGTAAAAAGCCAGCAACACAACTAATGCACAGATTGTGGCGTGGTTGTCCATGAGCGGCGGTGTTCTCTTACCATATTGAGGACGCACCTGCTCAATTTTCCGTTATATTAACACTAATAAAAAAAGATAACTTTCTGTTCTATAAAGATTACGATATTGTGCAGTATAAAGTCATCATCATCAGTTATCAAGTCCACTGCTGGACATGGGCCTCCCCCAAAGACGCCCACCTATTACGATCTTGAGCGATCTGGATCCAACGGTTGCCCGCGACCTTCATGAGATCGTCTTTCCGTCGCGTGGCGGGACGTCCCACTCGAGAACCTTTTTTAGTATAAAGTAGTCGTGAAGAATGTTTTTTATAAGAAAGTAAGTGAACATCGAACGAAACATTTACTTGATCTTCGTTTTGAATCTTAGACCTCAGGTGTTACAACCTTCCTTCTCTATGCCTATTTCTCAATAATGAAACTAACCCATTGTATTTATCTCCTTTTCTTGAGACATCTTGTCACGTCAATATACAGTACTATTCATATATTCTAAGTATTTTTATTTATCCAGTCATATTTTATCAATGCTCGAAATTTTTCTTCAGATAGTGTCAGTTTTGTAATACAGATAACGTGACGTTTTATCAATTTATAATAAAATGCTTTATCGCGAATCCAATCTTTGATGACTCCTATTGTGACTCTGATAAGATGAAAGCAGCTACAATATATTCTCGTAGGTGTATATTTTGTTTAAAAATATTCTATTCATTAATAGAATCAATGATGGATAATAATGTGGATTAGTGGCGCCTTATAATTTTCTGTTTTTGAGAGTTTATTTGTTCTTTTATGTAATTAAATATGTATAAACGAAAAATTCTTTCGCGAGAGTACGCCAAGCTTCTTGATGTCATAGTTACGTGATGTTATGAGTTTAGCACTGTTTTTTTCTTTTATTTTAGTAGGGAGATAAAACAGCAAGAAGCTAATGATAAGTGGTTCTTCGCCATGATCCCAACTCGTGCTGGGCGCGGATGCGTTGCTGGCCTTTTGGGAATATGTACACTCCTTTTCTGAGGGTCTATAAATCGTAATGGTTTGGAAATGTCTCAGCAGGAAATAAATACCTTATGCGCGGCAAGATACCTTAAAAACACTTGGTTGTGGAAGAACATCAAATTCAAATACGAATTTTTTCGAATAGGTCCCATAAGGGGTTTACAAGTCAATTTAGGTACAAATATTAGTACAGCTACCATCGGTTCAGAAGATAACCTCGACAAAATTCTTCTCGTAGAGGTTATCTTCTGAACAGTTTCTTGTTGGGGAACCAACAAGTAGGGTAGGTCGGAGGGTTTAATTCTTTTATAGCCAAATAAGAAACTAGTTTTATTTATATGCAGTTTGTTTATTTATATACTATTGGCTAGTTTTAAAAGTTCTCATCGAGGTGATACGATTGAAACTTTGTATTCTACATTGTATTATGGAAAACAATTCTTACAAATCTCTTGTATGGGTTCGGTTTCCTAACCGCACTAAATTTTAGCTGTGAAGTTTTTTAAGTTTTTAATTTAAAAGAGCGTCGTTGCATTTAAAGGCCTAAAGAAAGCCTTCTATGGTCGGTTGGCGGAGGCCTTGGAGGCCTTCATCGCGAGGCTGAGTGATTGCGAGTGCTTCTTTTCTTGCAATTTTTCATACTATAATTATTTTAATTTATTTGTTCAAACAAACTCGTTCAAGTAAAATTTTTTGTTCAAACAAAACTTCTTGTTTTCCATCGCTTTATTTGTATATTTATATTTTATTGCATAGTAGACGAAAGAAGCAGTTGGATCTACAATATGCTAAGAGATCACCGTTGCTCATGGACAACCGCGCCACAGTCCGCGCATTGATTGTGTTGCCGACCTTTTACGCCGCTTAAGCGGCATTTTAAAGGGTCTTCGATAACCTCACTCACTCAGCGAAACTCAGTAGCAGAAAGCACCGTTTCAAGTACAATTACCATTTTAGTATGAGAACTGAGTATTCTGTGAACCCGTGGTATCGCTTCGGACGAGCCGGTCCAATTAATGCGTCCGCCAGTGCTACAGCCGAACGCTACCTTTTTAGTTTACCTCATAAGTCTTTATAATGCCTATTTTTTACTGTTTTTTGTATATCTGTAAACAAAGAAAACAATGCAGCATATCTGTAAATTATCTTACAGTAAAAATAAATACGCTGAAAATAATATAAATATTGAAAACTCGGAGTACGGTTTCACAATACCTACTTCATTCGGCATTCAGTAAAATTCAGCTCTACGACAAAAACTCAACCGAACAAACAAGTGGATAACTCCGATGCAAATAGAGCCTCCGGCCAGTATTCCTCTCACCCTAATTAAAAGTTCAGCCTAATTAAACACCGTTTCAAACCATTGTAGGCAGAGAGAGACCTTTGTCTTCCAACTTTCCAACTCATTCAAAATTATCACGACTGTTTTCATATCTTGTATTGCAGGTAATATTAAATCATGGTTTAATTTTCAATGGTATAGCGGGGAATAAAGAGGGCAGGTCTCTTTATGGTAAGAATTATCACTGCCCATGGGCAACCGCGCCACAATACGCACTTGCAGGGCGAATGTTTTAGGTACTGTCTTACCCGAGAGCCATGCTGACGCCCTGTTCCGGACCGTCAGATGTGTTACCACGAGCTCATAGAATACCAACGTGAAATACTTGTACTGTGTTTCGTTGAGTGAGAGAGGATATACGGCACTACGATATGTCGATGGGCGGCGATGACATTTCACAGGAGACCAACGGAGCAGCCGTTTACAGATATATGATATTATAGAAGATGTTTATTTGTTTGTTTACCTTAACTTAATGTCTCCTAGGTTTCTCAAGCGTATATCAGATACGAAGTCACGCAAGACTGAAGGATAACGAATTCATTGGCGACGCTGCATCTTGTATGTGTGAAATTTACCTCGCATATTATGTTTATAAAGATTCTCAAGGCTTTTTGCGTGCTGTAAAACCACATTCTCACCTATAAATCGAACAAAAAGTAGTCTATGTACACAAAAGTGTTTGAAGATAAAATAAAATGATATCATATATGAACAAAATATATGGATTTTTTTTAAAAAACTAAAACTATTATTAAATATAAAATTAAAGAATTTCTCTTATACATTTTATATAAATATATAACTATCTTATTTACATTATTAGAAATAAACCTAGAAATAAATAAAGTATAAAATAATAAATATAAACCTGCTTCAATTCGTTCCGGTTATATCCAATATCCTTAACCTAAAATTAAGTTGTTTCTATTTTTAAATACTAAATCAATAAAAAAATATTTTTTTGTACTTGTTAATAAAATAGAAAATGCGGTGTTGGACCATCATTAACATTTAGGGATATATGAAAAAAAGTTTACTTAGGTTTACTTAAGTGTAGGTACTTCAGACTTATGTGATAGGTATACAAAATTTCATACTTATTCAAAGAACAACACGACATGAGCATTTTATTTATAGATTTAACCTCTTTAAGGTGCCGCGACAGGACTAATAAACAATTTTTAACAGTAAACCATTAATAAACGATCAATTAAAAATCGATTACTTTAATGAAATCAATCGCTCTGGCGTCCATACCACATACCAGTCGTTCGAAACCATAGTGCAACGTGAAAGTGTGTCATGATTGGGATGTTCGTGGTTACCGTTATAGTGATCTATAGATCGTGATCCATAGATCATGGTGTCGTCGTCGCCGCGCGCGCAGACGCGGTCGCATGATGTTGACCCAAAAAGGATAAAGGCTTACTCGGTAAGTTCTCACGAATTTTTTATCGACTCTTGCGCAACGCTTCATGTAATACCTCGTGGAGTACTTTATGTTATTCTAACGAATAATGCAATAGACTTTTCTTACAAAGTGTCTGTTTGTATAGGTAACTTCAGTTCGCGACTTTGGATTTGTCCGTTGTTAATTCTTTATGTAACATTGGCATTTTTTTATTTTATAGTGGACAACGTAAGAAGCCGGCAGTACAATCAAAGCCCGGACTGTGGAGCGTTTGGTTGTGGCCGTCGGTATTCTTTTACCAAACAGAAGACCCACCTACTCCGTTGACCGCTATACCATTAAAAATAAATAAACTTATTATTAATAATAATACACAACATAGTACAACAACACAATATACACAGCCCAGGCGATTGAAAACATTCAGAATCACACGCACAAACAATAGATTATAGAAGCCTATTTTGACAGAGGTTTTTTATTTCTAAAACCTCACTGGTTCTTTACAGTGGTCTTATCTACATGTTCTACATAGCTTACCTAAGCATATGCTTAGGTACGAATATAATGCTAAAAAATCTATGCTTAGTTAATGATATTGCGGACAACGTAGTAGATGGGGCTGCTTCGCTAAAAGAACACCTCCGCCCATGGACAACCGCGACACAATCCGCGGTTACTGCGTTGACGACTTTTTACGTCGCTTAAATCATATAATATCAAACGACTCCGATATCCTCACTCACTCAGCGAAACAGAGTACAAGTACCGTTTCACGCTGATATTTTATGATATAAAAAGCTATCTTAAAATAAATCAAAGTATTCATTCGTATTTCAAATGTAATGAAGTCATTGAACCCATTCCCAGCCACATAGAAGATGTGCATATATAAGATTTTGTCCAGACTTGATTTTAATATCCATAAAATCAACTCTGAAGTTTAATATAATTAAATTAGCATAAAGCCGCTTGTGTTTTGGCACACTGCGTGTACGTTACTCTTACAATAGTAGCATTTCATAGGATATATACGAAATAGGGTAATATTTGGGTGGGTAGCAGCGCCCTTTCGAGTACAGCAGATATTCTGCGATCACCAACCCGCCTGCCAAGCGTGGTGATTAAGGCAAAATAACCCCCTATGGATTTGGGGGAGGCGTATGTCCAGGAGTGATTTTGACAGTCTGATGATGATGATACGAAATATATTAGTTACAGACAGATTCAGGATGGTAATTGTGACAGCAGAGTTAAGATAGTGTATGATCTTATTGAGTGAAAAATCAGCCCACTATGAGAACACAAGACATGCTATCGATATTTGCAAGGTTATACAGTAAGATAATACGCCGATAATAAAATACAGTATTTCGTGGCAGTGTTTTGTCAAAATTATCATCCAACATTAGACAATGCGAGGGACTTAATTTTTAATAGATTGTATGTATTTTGTACTGTATTTTTTTCTGTTATTTGCACGATACTGAATGGTATACTTAATGTGATGATCATTCAAATGATTCTCATTCTATGAGTGAACAGTACGTTTTTATATATTTCTAATTCTTTCTTAATCACATATTTCAAAGAGAGAATGATCCACAAAAATCAATGTAAATTAGTGTATGTATGATGAAACTATATCATAGAATGCTTCGATTCTGTAAAAAATTGTTGTATTATACTGCATTGTAAAGCGAAATAACATGAATCAGGAAATAGATTTAAACATTGCTTTCTTTAATACAAAGTCCTCAACCGTGCTATTCTTATTGTAAAAATGAGATAAAAATTTATAAGTAAGGAGAGTAAATGTATAAGTTCTACATAATGTTTTGATGCTGTTTGGGCGAATTTTCGTTGTGTTGGCGAAACTTTCCGAATAAGTCATAAAGTGAGCTTAGTCGAGTGCGAGAGGTCATTACGACGCTGACTTTATGCCGTTGACGTCAAACTCAAACTTAATAATCAAATTAATTCAGAGATTTCGTGGACCGTCTCAATGGTATTGCGTGAAAAAGCAAGTCGTTGAAGCTCTGACGGGCGTGTTTTGGCACAAGAATGTTTTATGACGAAAGCAATCCTTTTTATGTAAATTTTAATCTTTAATCTAAGACT
>DWCF01002471.1:0-23847 GCA_018230265.1 Delias oraia | reverse complement strand
AATAGAGATTTCTCTTATACACTATGCGTTTTTTGAATTTTGGTTGCCAGGCAACGAATAACCTATGTATTTAAAAACCTTATCCTGTCACTTACCTAAAAATGCGACACTCTTAACGCGTTTATAGTCGCGAAGTTGTCCGTGGGCGGTAGTGATACTTACGCCTACCTCGTTGTCAGCACATAAATAAGGATATTGTTTAAAGTCAAAATATCTGAATAAATCTTTACTTAAATGTGTATCAAATTATAGAGTTTATCACATATTTAAAACTAAGAAGGACTAAATCAGTTATTTTCTTTACAAAATCACATTTTTGTTGAAACATTAAATCTCATTTTCGTCTGCATTCCCTTATAACAAACTATATTTGTATACTGTATTATATACTGGAAAAAGGGTGTTTTGACTTGAAAATAAATCGTCTGTGGTTGCATGAAAAATGACAGGCACCGAGATTCGTTTGTTTTTACACCACAACGCAATTTCTTATGAGAATATTTACTCTGTTTTCACTTTATGGAATTGTGTGACATAGTTTTAATTTTGCAATAGGTATATATACATATTACCTGAAACAATACTCAAATTAATTTGTACTTAACATTACAATATTTTTTTAACAAAAATTATGATTATTTTAAATTAATAACTGCAGCTGAATTTTATCATCGTACATTGAAGCAGGGCAAATTTCTTTCGTACCACTTCGATGTTTGTCTTGCCACAACTTTTTAAGGCATTTTGTACTTCGCATCACCACTCTGTAGAAATACATGCCTGCAGAGGTATTTCCAAACCAAAAAAGAGCGGATAGATTCCTAAAATGTCGGCTCAGCAGGAACTAGGGATGCACATGGGCAGATAACCACTTATGTGAACCTCCTGCTAGTGGACCTGCCAACTATTATTAATTTATCGAATTTATAATGCTACGTTTTCCTAATACAATCTGACCTTTGTAATACACGAATAAGTTTTTAGAGCAGCGACACACAACCAGCGAACAACGACATTTTTCACGGACCTCTTAAACAGACCTCTAATCTCTGAAAAAATTATATTAGGTATTTATTTTAGTTACAATTAGAATTTGTGAATAGTCTAGAGATGTCTTGGACCCCCTGAGGTCCGTAGACCACTGGTTGACTTACGACAACATTGACTAACGAGTCTTCCAATTTAATAAAGCTTAAAATACTTTAAAACCTATTTAATTAAATAAAAATGTAACATTTGTATTGAGAATAAACTATAAAAGGATATTTAGCAATTAAATACTTCATTACGTATTTTCAATAAACATTTTCAGTGCACTTCCAATTTCAGGTAAGTTTCAGGTAAGTTTACGGCATTCATTAGTGCGGACTTCAGTTAATTTATTCCCATTTAAAAACAAATTTGTGTTGCTTCCAATTCTAGTATTCATTTAGCATTTTTAGATTTCCATTTAAATTGAGATTTACACTCTACATTTCCATTTCTACTCTAGATTGGATTGACGATATGGCAATACGTGAGACACGTAAAATAATTTAATAAAACCTCTATTAGTTGCTAATGAAAATACATTTATAAAATAGCTAAAACCTTCATAACTACATCGGCTGTAAAAGAAACGCATCATAATCTGTTGAAAGACGGATGTAACACTTTATTTCTTAGACTTTTTATGTATGTGTTCTCACCCATGGAAGAGCCATCCTGAAGTGATACCACGGGCTCACACAATACTCAATGTGAAACGGATCTTGTACTGTGTTCCGCTGAATGAGTGAGGATATCGGAGGTACTTATAAATGCCGCTTAAGTGGCGTAAAAAGCCGGCAACTGTGACTGTGGCGTGTGTATCTATATATATATACTCCGTTGTCCGCTATACTATAAAAAAGCTATACAGATGGTTTTGCAATAAATTTGGTAATTTTAGTATAGCATAGACCAAGTAGTATTTATGACGTCATAACTCTTATAATCACCTGTATACAACAATAATAAAATTACATCAGCAGAGCCAACAATTTAATCCACAAACAATGCTACCGAAACAATAGCGCAAAACAATATACAATCGTATACATTTGATCATGAATTCAGGCAGGTTTCTGGGGTACGCCAGACCAAAGAAAGTGTTACATAAATGAAAGCCTACTTTGGGAAATTGTTAATCCCTACTTGCTAGGTATAGGGCCTAGTCGATATTTTAATGTAATAAATATTGTTGTCATAATATGAGAAAAATAAAAGTTATGTGGAGATTCCAAGGACTTTGGCCTTTCTATTTTGTACGTTAGAGAGATCTTTTGTTTACATTTTTGAACTTTGCATTGTATTTCCATTTAACTTCGACGACTTTTAGCGTTCAATTTTTGAAATTCAAGAATTTCAAAACACAGTGTAAACTCTATATAACGATACTGAAGGGACTGTGCATTTTATAGCGTTGTAAAGAGTTGTCGTTAAATGGAGACAAGAAAAGGTGGATGGAAGACAAGCTAAACCAACTAAAGCCAATTGATTTCAACGCTTTAGGGAGTTAGTCGTTAAATCGAGGGACGGTATATGGAGTTTACACTGTATATTTATTTGCCAAAAGAATTCTTTAAAATACAGATATTTTTCTCTAAGATTGTGTACAAATAACATTTGCATTTTTTAAACAAAGAAACTATAAATTGACAGATTAAGATACATATAAGTACTAATAAGTTTAATTGCGAAGTCAATTTAAAAGCGTTTACATGTCCATAGAACATCACTAACTATGTACAAAGCCAGAAATTCGGTGTGTACTGTATCAATCATTCAATGCGGCTATTAGCTTTGCTAATAGGTATTCACCGAGGCTTGTTTCAAACTACGTGCATACGAAATAATTTTGGCAATGCTATGTTTATCTAGGTGTCATTTTCTTTGACTGAGTAGCGTAAGTAATTCGGGACGAGTTCTGTTTCTCATCAATCTGCTTAATTGCATCTCTCCATTTATTATAAATTATACTATACGTTCTATAATATAATTATTTTTTATATAATACATTATCAATTGGAAAATATTATACATTTAGCTAATATCGGCAAACGTTTTGCTTGCTAAAGAATTTTTCTTTTGTATAGCGGACAATGAAGCAGGTGGATCTCCTATATGGTAAGAGAACACCGCCGCCCATCGACAACCGCGCCACAGTCCGCTCATTGGTTGTGTTGTCGACGTTTTACGCCACTTAAGGTGCATTTTTAAGGGCCTCCGATATTCTCACTCACTCAGCAAAATACAGCACAAGTATCGTTTCACATTGAGCATTCTGTGAGCCCGTGGTATAACTTCGGACGAACCGGCCCATTTAATGCGTCCGCATATGCTTCAGCATGTCTCTCTCACGGCTGTAAACTAATATTATTATCAAAAATAGGGATTGATATTAGAAGAGCGAAACTGTAGTAATTTATATTTTTCATTGCTGAATCATAAAGACTATACTAAATTTTATTTTTCATTGGTTTAAACCACAAAAATTTAGGAGTATGAATGACGTTGTAATGACGTTGATCCAGTCTCAGATTTAGCAAACAAGCACACTGAATCATAACAATCACCCGTGGGAGAGCCATGCTAAAGCCGGCACCACGGGCTCATTGAATACTCAGCGTGAAGCGGTAGTTGTACTCTGTTTCCAGAGTGAGTGTTTCAGAATGAGGATATCGGAGGCCGTTACGAGTGCCGCTAAAGAGCGTAAAGATCTGGCAATATAACCAATGCTCGGATTAGGCGCGGTTGTTCGTGGGCGGCGGTGTTCTCTTTCTATATAGGACACCCACCCGCTCCGTTATCCGCTATAGAATAAAAAAAAGTACTCCTGAAAGGTTTAGAAACAAACACACGGTATTATTATACTTATACAAGTAAATATAACAAAACTTATATTAACAATATAAAAAGACCGTTTAGAACTTAGAGAAATAAATATGTATTGTCTGAGATATTCTATTCAAATGTCTCCCACAATATTAATTCTGTCTCTGTCCTTTACGGTCCATAATTTTATCACCTGCATTTTCTCGTGTTTAATTTTATTTTAGCATCTCAAAGAGTGGAAAACCTCTTGCTAACAGTGTTATACAATTCTGGTACAGAACTAAATCCTTGAAGCCCCGAGTTTCAAGATTTTCCAATTTTCATACGGAGGTATACATAACAAATATAGTAACACATTGAACGTAGAGCAGGTTGCCAATAGGGTTGAAAAGTGTTAGAGTAGAAATCACAGACCGGCAAGCGCAGCGTGGGATTTATTAAGTTCGCCGGAAGACGCTGGATGCGGGTAGCTTCCAACAGGTAGGTATGCATGGAGGTCCAAAGGGGAGGCCTATGTCCAGCAGTGGACGTCTTATGCCTGAAATGGTGATGATGATGATATATTAACAAATGAATAAAGAATAAATTAGCCACTAACTCACCATTTTCTTACTTACAAAGCTGAAGCTAGTCACAATTTATTGAACAGAATTTTAATGCAATTTAATGGAAAATGATTCTAAAAACTTATATCTTCAGCTAAACATATTCCAAACTACATTTCCAGGCTTTCCAATTAGAGCCTGCCCAAAAACAGTAACACACTACAAGAAATTAAACTCTATCAGTCCTATATCATGTAGAGATGGATCAAAAGTCTTTAGGTTTGTTTAGACAGAACTCGCTTATAACAATTATGGTTTTTTTTTTGTACATAAACGATGCTTCTACTGTGTTTCGCTGAGTGAGTGAGGATATCGAAGGCGCTTAAGAAAGCCGCTTAAGGTGTAAAAGCCGGCAACACAACCAATAGGAGAAGTGTAGCGCAGTGGTTCATGGGCGGCGGTGTTCTCTTACCATATACGAGACCCACCTGCTCGGTTATCTGCTATAAAATAAAAAAAACATAGTGAAAACGTTGCCTTTGAGGCTTCAAGTTGTTCAGTACGCCTCTGTGCTTAGACACATCTAGTGTAGTAATATAATAACGTGGCCACAGGAGGCTTGCCTTTCAATGTTTCGCTCGATATTAGATTAAGCCGGATAGTCTGATTTTATTCCATTCTGATGGAGGTCTATTGCAGTAATTTTCTAGATAGTAAGTAATGTTCTCTAATACAACATACTTTTTATTCAATAAAAGCTATAAATTTCTTTCAAATATATTTACTTTCTTGTCTGGGACTGTTTTAATTATTAATTTAACAATTTTAGCAACCAATATAATATAAATCTATCTTAATTTATATTCAAATCTTCTCTCAAATCTATTAGCTAAATATTACAAGACGTATTGTTAAATTACAATGTTACAATTTCATGACCAGACTGAAAGAGAACATATTATATTAGTTATACAACAAAAAAAGGCTTAAAATCGTTTTTTGTTTTGTAGCTACGATAGCCTATGGCATCAGTCTAAACGTATATAAATTTATTGTAATATATATGTAAAGGAATTAGTATTTCTTAATCTGAAGCGCTGTCACTGAACGAAATGTCATGTTATTTTGATGGCAGCGCCATCTTGGCTTGTAAGGATGTTGAAGAGTGATAATAATTTATGTTAAATAATATTTCTAGTTTATAATTTGTGCGAATTGAGATGTATTATTAATAGAGTTGGATGCAGGTCGCCTCCGACAGGTATTCATGGAAATCCAAGAGGAAGGCCTATGTCCAGCAGTGGACTGCTGAATTGATGATGATGATGATTAATAGTTTCCAGTGCCGCTTAAGCAGTATTAAATACCGGCAGCACAACCAATGTGGACACAATGACGCGGTTGTTCATGGGCGGCGGTGTTCTCGTACCATATCGGAGACCCACCACTCCGTTGTCCGGAATAGAATAAAAAAAAGGTATCGTTTCTTTATTTTCAAATACTTAAATTCAAGTTTAATTTAACATCATGAACTTAATTTTAATTAACTTTAATATATATAACAAACATATCATATTAAAAGAAATTTTCCGCTGTTAGGATTATTAAAAAAAGTGAAATATTTAAAAAATTAACAAAATAATATCCAAAAACTAAAACCAAAACGGCATCCAAATTTTTAGACCTCAATTAATCGAACCATGCGCAGCTTTTCAGAAGTTAAAGCTGATAGTGAATTGAAAAATATTCAATTATTCCGCACGTAATACAGTTATGCTCAATATCAATTTGTGGTGAACTTTTACTGATATCGGACGAACGTTTTAAAACACTAAATAGATTTTTTCGACTGAATTGATGAGCACTTAACATACTTCTGAATTTATAATGAATAAGCTGTTAAAATACTATTTTATTAATTATTGATAAAAAGATTACAATTATGATACAGTAAAGTTGTACTAGAAAAACAAATTAAGCCTTAGAGTGTCACTTGGACACAAATAAAATCAATTTAATCACAATAAAATGATGATAATGTAATGGAATTAGGAAAAATAAATAAAGTAAAAATTATAGAAAAAAATCACCTTAAATAGTAATTAATACCTTTATAAAGTATCACAGGAATAAGTTTACAAAAAAAATTTACATTACACATTTTTGATTACCCCATTTTTACAAGCCTTACAAATTATAAATTTAAACATTTAAAAATTGAATTGAATTGAACTGAGGCCCACGTGCTCCGTGCACGTGGGCCTCCGCGTTTTGGTTCTTTTGCCGGCTATATTTCTATGCCACCCAAGCGGTATAATTTCAAGGACCTCTGATATCCTCACTCACTCAGTGAATCACATTAGAACCGTTTCAATTAAATTACCATTTTACGCTGAGTAATCTGTGAGCCCGTGGTATCACTTTGGACAATTAGTGAGTCTGGATATGCTTTAGCATGGTTCTCCCAAGAGTGCGAAAATATTGAGGCACTCGACCGCCCACTGTCAGGCACTTTCAGAAGCCGAATACATTATAAATTATATAATAATAGTCCGTACCGAGATTTGAACCCGACACCTCTCGCTTTAAGGTGGATGGATTTATAAATCCACTTAGTTACAAGGCTCTCAAAAAATTCCATGAATATTTTATAAATGATCATAATAATATATATTTGTTCAAGTAAATGAATTTAAAAAATATCTTATCCATTGATAAAATTCGATATTTAAAAAGTATTCCACCTCAACAACCATATGGCAATAGATCTGAAAGTTGTATAAGTGACAAGCCAGATCTTTTCCACACTCAGATGAACTTCGAACTTTGGAAGCTTTCCAAATGCCTCACCTATCTGCTATCTGCCTTTATAGCTCTTTATTTTAAGCGAGCTTATCTGATGTCAAAACTTTGCTTTGACAAATGTACCAAAAGGAACATTAGATTGCTCATATGTCTACCTAACTTATTATTTATGGCAATATTTTCATACGCTGTACTGTTTTAGCTTTCGGTATGTAAGAGAAAATATCACAGATTATGTTTGGTAATGGAAAATTATGAGAGCACTAAACACTGGGCTACTATTAAAACCAATAGCAATTTCAATTGAATGTCAAACTGTGGCGCCATCATGTTATATAATCGTAACGTAACAGATACGTAAATATTATTTTATATTTATTTGCGATGGCGAGGAGCCATCTTTGCGCCCAGCCTTACGTCAAAGACGCTCTTGCGCCAGTCGCTGTAAAAATTATATTTTTTTAAATGGAAATAGTGACAAACGTGGAGGCTCTTCCAGGTTAAGCGGTCCTCCACCCATGGACACGCCTAGTCATTGCACAGCCATGGATGCGTTACCGATCTTAATGGAATATGAGCGCTCTTTTTGGAAGGTCCCGAAGTCATATTGGTTTGGATATTTACAATCCTGATAGATTCCCTTGTTGGTAGCAAGTGATGGTGCACGGCATAAAATGCCTTAATAACGCTCAGTTGTGGAACGACAATCATTAAGGTGATCACGATGAGCAGCGAGTTAGCCATTCCTAAATAAATGTCATATTTAAATTTAAATTTACCTTAAAACACAATATTTTACATAACACCAAAAAGTGTACCTACTTTTTTACTTTTTAAGATTCTTTTTAATCGACTTTAAAAATATCTGAAAAGGACAAAATCAAACAGATGTTTTTTTGTTTTTGTTTGGTCTATTCCTATTTCATTGTCTTTGGACTGATTTTGGTGAATATGACGTCAAATGAAAGGTTTACGTTGCTAAATGCTTCTTATTTCCAATTATAACACAGGTATTTAATTGAAATAAGGTAATTTAGAATGAATACTAAATATTCCCATACATTTTATTAATACGTGTATGTTCAGTTCGCTTCATAGATAATTCTATTAAATAAAACCATAAAAGAGTTAAAAACACTCCGTTTAAATAGTGTATCTGTACCTAATTTCGATAAATGAGTGAAAATATCAGAGGCCCTTGAAATTAAGCGGCGTAAAAAACCGGCAACACAACCAAAGCACGGAATGTGGCGCGGTTAGACATACAAAAACAGGATATAGAGACATTACAACGCCTTTCACGTTTACTGATATGCCTTAAAAATCTATATATTTTCAGTGTTAAAAAGTTATGAGATACATAACATTAATTAATAATGGATGTACAAAATTCTCGTTTACTTAATAATTAGTTAACGTTACTAATTAACAGAAGTTGAAGTCGTATATTTCGACTTTATACGGACAAAATGACTGCATGCCGGAGTAAATAAAAGTTTGGAACAGTATGTTACCTCAGGCCTGCGGGCAAAGTCTTCCACGTAAACAACGCAAGCACCTCCGACGCAACTTTGAACTTACGTGTTTGCGAATCGAAATTTGTTCGAATTCGTATTCGGAATTTGAAAGTTTCAGAAATTCACATGTTTGACAAATCAAAAATTACTTTTCTCTCAATTCGGTTAGCGTTTTGATGTACGCCAAAGGTATTTACACGTTGTGGTTATAAATGTACGTAGTTATTTCGAAAACCTGGAAAATATAAAAAAAACAGATTTTTAACGTATTGTAATGAACACAACCATAAAGATAAAAAAATATTTTATTATCATAGAGTAACATATTTCGTTTCTATGTTGAAGCATTTTTTATGGTATAGCGAACAACGGATCAGGTGGGTCTCATGTATGGTAAGCACATAGACAACCGAGCCACAGTCTGCGCTTTGGTTGTATTGCCGGCAATTTTTTAACGCCACTAATATATATATAATTAATTTTAATATTAAAAATATAATAATATATATAATTAAGCAATATAATATCAAAGGTCTCCGATATTTTTACTCATTCAACTATACCCAGTACAAGAACCTTTTGACGCTGAGTATTCTGTGAGCCCATGGTATACCTTCTGACGGGCCAGCCCAATTTGTGCGTCAGCAAATGCTTCAGCATAGCTCTCCTACGGGTGTGACAGAGTTAAGACTTTCTCTCGGTCAATTATAAATTAAAATATAATTGTTCGGCCCGGGATTAGAACCCGATATCTCTTATAAGACCTACGAGGCTCTCAAAATTATAAGCCCTAAATAAAGTTCAACTGTAATTTTTCACCATGAGAATATTAGCATTCAGTTTAAATAGAAAATAAACAAACCGTTCAATGAGTTTGTGTTTATCCGTAACACCTGTGCAAATATTGAAGTATTGAATGATAGTTGTTGTAATACAGTTAAATGCTTTTTCAGCTTCTAAATAAACAAATATGGCTTTTGTGGCTGGTTTTTAATGTCTATTTAAAGCCGCAAATATTTGGTTTAGTTTAATTAATTACTATTTGATAATTATCCTTTTTTATAGTATAGCGGGCAACGGAGCAGGTGGTTCTCCTATATGGTCAGAGAACACCGCCTCCCATGGACAACCGCGCCACAGTCCGCACATTGGTTGTGTTGCCGACTTTTTACGTCATTTAAGAGGCACTTTTAAGATCCCTCGATATCCTCACTCACTCAGCTAAAAACAGTACAAGTTCTTCTTTATAAAGCTTTACTAATTTATAAGATCACATGTACGATTGGTAATTACTTATGAAAGACGTTTCAAAACATAGGTTATTCCGTATTAAATACTACTTTTCTCACCATCATAGGAACCCCTTGCTTTGTAGGTAGCATAATAAAAAAGATATCTGCACAAAGATCGTACACAAAAGAGATTTTCTTCTAAAATAATATTTTTTATTTTACTTATATATATTATATATTATGCACAATGGAATATGATTTTTACCTTAAGTTTAACAAATTGACAGCTGGTTTACCTTCCGATTTACCAATAACGGAACCCCTCACTCTGCAACCTTTGAAAGGTTTTGCAACGATTTTGTCAATGGCGCTGAGATGTTCATACACATTGTTTCATTTATTTTTATTGAATCAGTGTTTTAACATTTTATCGTGACCCTTTTTTAGATTTTGTGACCTCATAAGTATTTAGGTTAAAACTGCGACCTATGACTTAAGAAAATTAATTTCGAAAGAATTTTTTTATTCTATTGCGGACAACGGATCAGGTAGGCCTCCTATATAGTAAGAGAACACCGGCACCCATGAACAACCGTGCCACACCGCGCCTTGGTTGTGTTGCCGGCTTTTTAAGAGCCTCTGATATCCTCTCTCACTTAGCGAAACACAATTCAAGTACCGTTTCCTACAATTACCAATTAGTGCTTCAGCTTGGCACTTGCACGGGTGCGACGGTATTGAAACACTCGCCCCGCCACTGTCAAGCCCTTCCAAAGACCGAATAAATTTTAAATTAAATTATTATTGTTCGGGCCGGGACTCGAGGCCGATACCTCTCGCTTAACGTTAGACCTATTAAACCACTTAGCTACGAAGCTCTCAAATCACACAATAAAGTTAAAACAAAGCTATAACATGGAAATGAAATAATTTTTTTCTGAAACAAATGATTAAATATGCATTTTTTACGCCTATGTGTGTGTGTAATACAGCCTGGCTGAGCGATTGATATTGTAAAAATATTGCCATTAAAATTCACTGAGCAACTTCAATATTATGTGAATAAATTGCATAATGCAGACACACATAGAAACTATTATGGCAAGTACACGTAACTTTTGTTCGTGATAGGAAAATAAAATCCCAATTATGCAACACTCCATTTGACTATCAAACGTAGGGTTTATTGTGCTTAGTCAATAAGACTTGGAAACTTGGATTCAGCGATTTTGTTGGAAATGTTAGTATGGAGTATGTTGCTTTCCAGTTAAGAACGGTAAAGCAAATTAATAGGAGGGATTCTTAACATTGTAAGTCATCGCGCTGTAGTGTAACAATTTATTTCACGTGGGAATGCTGACATATTTAGAAGCTAATAGTGTCTTAACTGGTAAGCTTCTTAATCAGTTTTCTTCATTTTTATGGTATAGCGGACAACGGAGCAGGTGGGTCTCCTATATGGTAAGAGAACAGCGCCAACCATGGACAACCGCGCCTTTGTCCGCGAATTGGTTGTGTTGCTGGCTTTATACGATACTTAATCGGCATTTTAAGGGCCTCCGATATCCTCACTCATTCAAGTACCGTTACACGTTACAGCACAAGTACCGTTTCACGTTGTATATTCTGTGAGCCCGTGGTATCTCTTCGGACGAGCCGGCCCAATTGGTGCCTACACATATGCTTCAGCATGGCTCTCGCACGGGCGAATCTTACTGATCAGAATTTTAATATAATCCTCCGTGAGAGAGCCATATTGAAGCATATCATCATCATCATCATCATCAACCCATTAAAGTCGGCCGCTGGACATAAGCCTCCCCCAAAGACGCCCACCTGCTGCGATCTTGAGCGATCTGGATCCAGCGGTTGCCCGCGACCTTCGTTATATCGTCTTAAATCGTTGAAGCATATATGACGCATTAATTGAACCGGCTCGTACGAAGTGATACCACGGGCTCACAAAATACCAGCATGAAACAACTGCATTGTTTCGCTTAGTCAGTGAGCATATCGCAGTCTCTTGAAATTATACCAAAAAGCGTGGTTTGTGGCGCGGTAATATACAAGATTTGTAGTAATATACAAGAAAAAACGGAATGTTGATAGTTATTGGCGGCTATATTTAAGTTTTAATTAACAAAAATATTATCTGTTAACAATATATGTTGCTTTGTAACTCACATCCTGTAAGCTAGATAAGTTTCCTCGTAACGCAAAGCATAACCCACTTTTGTTATCCGTCGGTTAACTGCTGATAATTTGTATTGAGCGCAAGCGTTAAAGCAATGCACTAACATATTACTAATTTAGGGTTGTGGATTTCTAAACAAAATTACATATATATAATTTATTCTTTAACAGATAACGGAGCAGGTGGGTCTCCTATATGGTGAGAGAACACCGCCGCCCATGAATAACCGCGCCACAGTCCGCGCATGGTTTTGTTGTCGAATTTTTAAGCGGCATTTTTAAGAACCTTCCATATCCTCACCGTTTCACGTTTAGTATTCTGTGAGTTTGAGTAAAAAGCCGGCAATACAACCAATGCGCGGACTGTGGCGCGGTTGTTCATGGGCGGCGGTGTTCTCTTACCATATAGGAGACCCACTTGCTGCGTTGTCCGTTGTACTATAAAATGAAAAATCAAATTTTAATGAAAAAGTCAAACCGCTAAACGGAATGAAAGTTCTGCTTTAGTTTCATACATCACTCCAATCTTACGACATAGAGTAGGAATTTAAAACTAAAGAAAATACCCACCTGTCTAATATAACTTATTGAATAAAATATCAGCTTTATTTACATATGTATGGAATATATTTCGTAATTTCCTATAAAAATTCTAAATCGATTCTCCATTCGTCTGCCATATAATCCAAAATTACAGATTTTAATACATCTTAAAGCTAATACGGGAATGTTTAGTGAGAATAAAAAAGCTGGTTTCTCACCTGCGTTACAGCAGAGGTAGGAGGTGTCCATGGGCGGAGGACCTCTTATTCCAAGTGAGCCTCTTGCTCATTTGCTTCCCTGTTTCCATAAAAAAAAATCAATGAAATAGCATTTACAAAATTTGTTTGTTTACAACATTTATTTTGTATGTTATACAATTAATTAGTAATTAATTTGTTTTCGTTCCTAAATAATTAAAATAACACTAGAATTTTACATAAAATTACTTTTTAATTTGTTTCTTTTATTATAATTGTTCATAATTATATTTGTATTATTACTAAATATCAGCTTTGGGAGTTTTTGAAGTTTGCTAGAAAGCTCTGAGTTATTTGTGGTTATATAATAATAATTTTTAAGCCGGCAACGCTCCCGTAGGTCTGCAAGGGCTATGAGTATCCATGGGCGGAGGACCGTTTACCCTAGGTGCGCCTATTGCTTCTTTACCGCCGTTTCCATAAAAAAATTCTATTAAAGTCATATAACTTATCATAGCCGTATTACTAAAACAATATTGAGTACAATGTAATACAATGAATAAGAATATTATTAATCATTTGATAAGTCTAAAATGACCAATATATAAATTTAATTAGTTTTAAAATCAAATTACCAGCCCTGTTATACATTGAGTCAACTTCCCGTCAACATGGTTACCCAACCTTGTACTGAATGCTCTAAGTGTTTTGTTTTAATTGATTTTACCGATAGCACTCATTAATACTATCATTAACCATTCACGTGGTGCCACATTGTACTGTATTGTATTTGATACAAATTGCTCTCTTTTATTGCACTTGTAACTAGCCATGTTCAAAGTCTGTCTATTATATTAAACTTACAGATAATTGTAAATATTAAAACAGAATGTGTAAGGTTTTAAATAAGATCAAAGAGTTTTCTAGTCAAAAAATCACAAAATCTTAATGATAAACTTAAATACAGAATTTAAGATATTTATACTATATGCAAATTAAATTAGGTACAAATTGTTTTTTAAGTCAAGCTGTATTTCAGATGCGAAATTAACACAGATTTTTTTATAATATATATATTTTTGTAGGTATCTTCACCTTAAAAATTTTCTCCTAAATATTTCACATTCATGAGACTTTTTCTTAGTTATAGATTTTTTTTTTAAATTCTATAGCGGACAACAAAGCAGGTGGATGTCCTATGGTTCAAGCACACCGCTGACCATGAACAACAGCGCCTCAGTCCGCGCACTGGTTGTGTTACCGGCTATTTACACCACTTAAGCGGCATTTTAAATGGTCTCCGATATCCTCGCTCACTCTGCGAAACACATCGTGAAAAACTACAAGTTTCTTTACAAGTACAAAATTAATAAATAATTGTAGAAATAATAATCAACTAATTTATTTAGTACTGACATTGTTTATATATAGCACATAATGGACAGGCATACCCGAGATGGTAAGAGATTACCACCAATAATAGACAATCACGCCGCAAAACTATTTACGTCGTCGGCTTTTAACACCACTTAAACAGCTAGCGAAACTTGGTAAGCCTCCAGTATCTTCACTCACTCAGCAAATCACTACAAGTACTACTTGAAGCTGGTATTCTGTGAGCTCTACTTTGTAAACCGACCACTCGTTCTTTTTATTTTTTTATGACATAGCGGCCAACGGTATATATGCTATATATGGTAAGAAAATACCGCCGCCCATGGACAACACTTGTGTTACCAGCTTTTCACGAAACGTAAGCGGTATTTTTAAGGGCCACTGATATCCTAACTCACGCAGCGAAACACGCTAGAAGCATCGTTTCAAGTACAACCATTTCACGTTGAGTACTCTGTGAGCCCGTGCTATCACTTCGTACGAGCCGGTCCAATTAGTGGATCAGCATGGCTCTCCATGTTTACCATCAATTTAAAAACAGTTTTTAGGTTATTTTATTCAGTACAATAGCGACTGTTTTTCGAACCGTGTTTCCTCCAAGATAAGGGCTTATCAGTGCGATTGCGTGAACACGTGACCCGGTGCCTTTGTAGCTCACCCGCCTACTCGCTCTAGGCTTTGTAGCTTATGCTATAACGGAGAGCTGTTCGATAATCATAACTCTAATATAATAATCTATCTTAGAGATAAATAGTTAATCATTGAATTATTTAAAATATGCGCTGGGGAGTTGCCGGCATTTCTTCTCCACAAAATATGCACCTTGCGAAATGTTGGTAACTAAAAAATGACGATTAGCAGGTATAGTATAGATTTTTTACATGGTACACTTTTAAAATCATTAATCTACGACGCTTCTAAAACAAATAGATATGTAAGAATACTTCGGGCAACATTTAAAAAAAATTATTTGCATAAGAACTATTGTTATTGGACAAATACGATAAAAAATTCTCGAATTTTAGCTGCATTTTTTATACATATATAAAATATAGACAGATGAAAGTCTAAACTGCACACTAATGACTTCCTCGAATTACATAAAACCTGTCAATTGTCAATTAACCGCAAGAACTTTTCGCGCAAAATGAAGAACTAAATGCACGAATTAGAAAGTGAAGATTTTAGTTTAGAGTTTTTGAATGCAGCAATAGTAACAGCCATCAGAAGTAAGCACAAATGAAATCGAAGACGATTTACACGACTAGCAAAAAACACAAAAGCCGATTGAGTTGAATCTGTTCTTAAAATTTAGCTTAGAATTTAGATAATATTCGATCAAAGTCCGCTTTAGTTTAGGAAATGCGATGCCACAGACATCTCAAATGTATAAAATTCTTAATGCTTATATTAATAATTCTTAACTTATGCTTTAGCGGACAACGGATCTGGTAGGTTTCCTATATGACAGGAGAACACCGACGCCCATGGACAACCGCGCCACAGTCCGCGCATCAGTTGTGTTACAGGATTTTTACGACCTTTAACCGGGCCTTCGTTATCTGCACTTACTCTGCGAAACACAGTACAAGTACCGTTTCAGCCCGTGGTATTACTTCTGACGAGCCGACCAAATTAGTGCGTCAGCATTTGCTTCAACATGGCTCTCTAATAACGCTTTTAAAAATCATTCATAACAAATATTTTATAAAATATCTGAGTGGGCAAACTTCTGTTGTTGTCTTATATATGTATTAATCGTTCCTTGTGCCTTTGAAAAAGAAATAATCCTTGTACAAAACAAAAACTTACAGAAAATGAATAAAGAAATCAAATTACATCACAGAGGAATCCAATGTAACATTTGTATCACAAAATGTTTTATTTATTTATATCTACATAAGGGGATAGCAAGTATGTGCGTTTGTCATCAAAAGAAACGCGTGATAGAGTTTATTAATATCAATTGATATTTATCAATTAAAACTACAAAACCTATCTTTATTGAAGTAGGCACTTCAATAATGCAAAGTAGGTACTTTTCATTAAGTAAATTCACTTAAGACACTTAGAAATATGTCAAGTTATATAAAATTCGGTGTCATTTCTGTTGCTAGTCGTAGTCATTAAAAGAAAATTACCACACATGACAAATTAAAATGTGTAAAAATTTAAAGGCATATTATATACACTAGTGTTGCCCAAATACAAGATCCTTTGAAAGAGAAGATTTGAGCAAGACCAAGACTAACCGTGTAGGACTTGAGCAAGAACAAGACTAAGCCTGCAAGACTCTTGCGACTTGCAGCTATTTTTTTGGCAGTGATTTTTGGAATTTCTAATTAATTCTTTAGATATATTTTATAAATATGTTTGGTCTTTACTATGGCTATGCTGAATCAAGCTCAAAATGTTCCTTTTCTGATAGATTTTTGTAAGAACTAAAGTAAACTTTAATAAATATCAATAGTCTAATAGATAATTCCAAGACTTGCAAGACCAAGACTGGGAGCGCAATATCAAGACCAAGACCAATACCAGGTATATTGGCGCAAGACAAGAACTGGCTAAGTCTTGCTTTTGGGCAACACTAATATACACTACATGACATTCAGGGACACTTATCCTAATTTAGTTTAGTATAGTAAAACATTAAAAATAGGGATTGGTGGTAAATGGAATGAGAATATTGTTTAGTAGGTATATATATATGGATCCAGATCGCTCAGGATCGCAGCGGGTGGGCGTCTTTGGAGGAGGCATATGTCCAGCAGTGGACTTGAATGGGCTGATGAAGAAGAAGAAGAAGAAAGGTATATATTTTTATGACGAGAGATAAAAACATTTCAAGATATAAAAAATAGATATCAGTTGATTCTCAGAGCGATTTGATATGATTCTTCTATTTGGTAAGAGATCACCCTGTACCATGTATAACAACGCCACAATCCGGGCTGTAGTTGTGTTGACGGTTGTGTTTCCGTCGCTTTGATTGTATAATATCAAGGATGTCCAATATCCCCACTCATTCAGCGAAACACATTACACTATTTCACGCTGATATTCTGAGAGCCAGCACAATTAATGCATTATCATATACTTCAGCATGGCTTTCTCACGGCTTCACTAAAATATATGATTCTCGTTAGTGATGCAGTAGTTGGAATGACCTCAATACGCCACAGAAATACATGACAGCAAATTTGATTGAAGGGTTAAAAATTATTTAACAATGTTATTAAATTACCAATGCATCCAAAATTCAAGTTAAAATAGAAATAAATTTCCCAGCTCCGTAACAAAGTGTAATCTAGGAGAAGTGAACGTTGAATAATTGACCAATTTCTGTTTGTTGTCACTAATCCGGGGAATCACGCGTCGGGGCGCTACTGAATAACTTACTCTACTTTCAATATTGCTTGTCATTTATATGACATAATATGGTATAGCGGACGGAATTTTTTTTTGAAAAGTCTATTTGCTACTGGCCATACAGCCTTTACAGCTTAACACGGTCTTTTAGAGCGAGCCGTAGATGCGCCGTGAACTCACGAACCTCGGTTTGGGCCATCGCGGAGTCATGGACCGCCTGCGCAGCCAATCGGAAGCTCACCGGCATGAATCTGGCGATGTAGCTAGGTTTATCGGTTTAGGTATAGGTTTATATAAGTATAATGAAAATTATACATTTTTATTCAGATCGATAATAAAATCCGATACCCATAACTTCACAGTAGCATAAAAGTAAAAGTAGTTTCATGATTATTTAGCATTAAAAAAAATGATGTCATTATTTTTACCTAATTTCATTATTTGTTAAAACAATGAGGTACAACGTTTCGTGATGTTGCATTCGGGGAAATAATTTATTGCACTTTTGTCTTATTGAACGAAGTATATATGAAATCGATTCAATGCATGCTTTACAGAAAAATATTTGATTGTGTTTAGAGACTTTTAAAAGAACTTTGATCCTTTTTGTTTTATGATACTTAACAGATCATTTTTTAATATATTTTTAAGTATACTCTCCATTTTATTTACATACGTACTTACACTGGACGTGGTTAAAAGCTCGTCTTTGATAAAATGACTACATAGGCACCCATGAGAGCCTTTCTGAAGCATATGCTGACGTACTAATTCGCCCGGCTCGTCCGAAGTTATACCACTGGCTTACAGAATACTCAACGTTAAACTGTACTTTTACTGTGTTTCGTTGAGTGAGGGAAGATATCGAAGACCCTACAAATTATGTCGCTTAAGTGGCTTAAAATGCAGGCAACACAACCAAAGCGCGGACTGTGTTTCGTTAGTCCTTGGGCAGCGGTGTTTTCTTAATGTATGGACACCACCAGCTCTGTTGCTCGCTATAAGATAAATAATTTTTAAAAAATGGGTTGCATGGTTCGTTAATTTTGGTCAAAATTTACTCTAATACACTGTCTAGACGTTTATCTTGTGTCTTCTTGAAGGTTATTCAAACAATTAATTATTGCGTGGCTAAAATAATTTATAGACCATTAAGTCTGTGCTAAATCAGTTTTATTATCAACCAAATCTCACGATAGAACATCATGTCGTTACGAGGTACGACATGAAATACGCTAATAGACTTCGCGGCTGTCTCTTTATATCCTAACATATTTGGATTTTGAGAGCCTCATACCTAAGTTGTTTTATAGGTCTACGATGAAGCGAGAGGTATCGGGTTTGAATCCAGGGCCCCGGCACGGGTGTTACTTTGCATACTTATATAAAACATTATGTCTGTAATAAAGATTTTTATTTATTTATCAATATAACAAATTTGTTTATCATTGCCACTTTATTACAGACTTCAGTGTCTCGACTTCTTTTACATTCTGATACTCCCTACTTGACATAGGCAAAATCCATTAAACATGAGAATCCATTTATCTGGAGAAACAGAAGGTTACTATCGAAGTTTTGATAGGTTTTTCACTGTTTGAGAGCTGTCAATTCTATTGTGACCCTGTAAGTTTGCATGATATGCCCCGGGGATTGATCCCGAATTTGAGGCAAAACATTTAGAAATTTTAATTTAAACATTGAGAATAATTTAGACTAGCTACTGCAAACATTTATCTTACATTAAATGGAAGTCATTTGTACCTGCCGGACTATTTAAAACAAAAAATGTATAAAAGACAGATAATGAAGAAAATTGTTATGTATATATAACTAATAATATCCTAAGTTAATAGTATTCTCAGTAAAATAAAATATATCACAGATACATATAAAAAGCCGGCTACACAATCAATGCGCGGACTATAGCGCGGTTGTGCGGAGGTCTTTAACCTAATTGAATACCTCTCCCCCTACTTCATTGTCAGCTATACAATTTAAAAAAATTAAATCTCACTAATATTATAAAAGCAAAATTGTTTATGACTCTTAAAAGTACTGAATAATTTTTTATAAAACTTTGCAATAATATAACTCATACATCGGAATTAAATATAATTCAATAAATTGAACAAAACTTTAAAAAGTAAATCCGGTTTCACAATCTCCTTCATCTCATAAGGATTCATTAAATGATATTTTTCAAGGCATATCTGATACAAAATTCCCTTGGTAAAGTAAAAAGGAACTCATTTCAATATTTAGTGAATATTATTGGTCAGACACTGACAAGCCACTTGGTGCCATTACGTTACGTCATTCTACCAGCTGTGTAACAGCACCGCGGAAATCAATAAATATTTATCGTGTTTATTCCCGCTCAAATAAGGATAAAGTCCTGTTTATTTCGCCTGTGATGTACTCTATGGTCCAGTGGAAACTGTTTTATATAAATTTAACATTGTGGAGATAAATGTATGTATACAAATTCTTTCTATTTTTAGATTTACTACCATTTGAGAGCCTCGTAGCTAAGTGGTTTAATAGGTCCACCATGAAGCGAGAGGTATCGGGTTTGAATCCCGCCCGAACAATTATAAAGTTATAATTTAATTTGTAATTTATTCCGTCTCCGGAAGGGCTTGACATTAGCTACTGAGTTTCTTAATACTGTCGCACCCGTGGGAGAGCCGTGCTGAAGCATATGCTGACCCATAAATTAGGCCGGCTCGTCCACGTACCACGGGTTCACAGAATACTCAGCGTGAAACGGTACTTGTACTGTCTTTCGCAGAGTGAGTGAGGATATAGGAGGCCCTTAAAAGTGCCGCATAACCGGCGTAAAAGTCGGTAACACAATTAATGCACAGAATGTAGCACGGTTGTTCAAAGACAGCGGTGGCCTTACCAAATGCAAAACCCACCTGTTCCGGTATCTGCTAAAGAATAAGAAAATATATATGAATTTAACCTTGTGGAGATAAATGTATACAAACTCTTACTACCTTTAGATGTGACCATCCTAAACGCTTACTTTAACGAAAGTTGTTATTTCCAAATACGTTCATATTACGAATTAAGTTTGATAAATAAAGAATATTATATAATTACAAAATATATTAAATTGATATATCTCTTTTCGGTTTTAAATACAAAGATATTTTTCAAAATCTATTTATTTAAGTTGGTTTAAATTATTACTTTAGTAATTTTTTTTACATTCTTAGTAGTAGGAGTTTCCACTCGTTGAATAGCATATCAATATTGGTGATTTACAGTTGCTAAGATTAGGCATTAATTTCGGATTATTTTCTGCTTCGTATATATGTTTTCTTATAAAAACAACCGACGTATGTTCTATAGTCTATACTCTATAGATAGGTATCAATGTTAGAATTGAGCAGTGAAAACTTTCCATAATACACAGGCAAACATCAATCAACTTACCTTCTAAGTTCTAACACGCCGCTCGATCGATATGACGACACGTGGCATTCAAGACACACCGACACAAAAACAAAACAAAAAAAACAAACACACTAATCTAGAAACCAATAAACGTCATGAACAAAGAAAATCACTCAATGACATAACATAATTATTCGCAAAGCCGGCGTTTTTCCCGCGCAAATAAATAAACAAATAAAAGAGAGCTTTGCCCTCGCAAAAGCGATTGTCAGCTTAAAATGAATAAGAGATGTACTTAATTGTAATGTATTAATTAAAATACAGCGTAATTCTCAATAATTTTCCACAGCGAGCGGATACATCACCCGCGATGGTGCCGCACGTAATACTGAGACCAAACTGATTGAAAAACAGCCTACAGCGATTCGGTACGAAAAATGCGCGCCAATATGAAGTTACGACAGCGACAGCTAACATTGTATAACTAGGAAACTGTATTCACCTAAATGTTAAGGATGCTTTGAGTTTAATATATGTCTTAGGTGTTGTGGCTTCTCAACCAATGAACATTATGTTAACAGATGTTATCAAGATTATTTTTAATTATTAACGGTATTATTATAGATAATGTATTTATACAGTATACATCACCAAAAATTGTTCTCAATGGCTTTAAGTTAATAATTATATTTTAATAATTTAATTATAATAATATTTTTAATTAATTAATAATAATTAATTTAAATAAATGTCTGTTTACTATTGCCATAATAAATATACTATATTATTAATTATATTGTCTATTATATTGAATATGAAATAAACCACTTAGTTTAGTTAATAATAAATAGCTGAACTACGTTGGTGAAATTCTTCAAGCCGTCAAGCGTCAAGCGAGCTTGAGCCATGAAACGCAATTATACAAATAGATTTGTCTCATTCTTGCACATTGAAATTGGTTATAGTTTTAACTGCCCTCTCTACAATGCCGAACTGACCGAAGTTTCAAATGTATCGCCTCAAGTCTCAATGGTCTCTGATATTTTCACTCGCTCAGCGAAACAGTACAAGTATTATTTCATGCTGAGTATTTTTTGAGTCCGTGATATCACTTCGGATGAGCTAGCCGAGTTAGTACGTCAGCATACGCTTCAGTATGGCTCTCCCACGGGCGCGACATTGTTACGACTAAGTTATGTGGCTCTCAATCAAAAATTATATTTAGACATTTGATTTGTCTAATGTAATTCGAAGATTATTTGTTTAATAACTACCATAGAGTAGATATTACGCATAGCCAATCTAAAATTTAAATTATTACTTGCTTTGAATAAATCAAAATTTTGCGCGCGGTTTTGATATCGCCCGCCATTTTGATTTAACATTTGTCAATTGTCAAAGATATATTTGGTCGGAATTTATAATTATATAAGTAATTAAGGATATGTGATATGTAATAGAATTTAATTTCAATATTATATTACACTTTTGAGGTCAAAGATTATAGACCACATTGCCTCCAATCTTGGCAACAGTTTAACTAATTAAAATTCCGTGAACATAACAAAGAAACCTTGGACAAACTGAGAAATATTAGTATTTTAGCATATTAAAAATTGCTTTAACTCCACTCTATGGCCTTAGAACAGCACGAAATTGCAATTTTCTTAATCGCTTCATTTAAATAGGAATTCCACCTTGAAGTTACTACACTACCGAAGAGACTTGGTAATCTTATTGTTACTTCTACAGTACGTAAGACTTATACCCATATTAGATTTTTAAATATCTTAATTCACTAAAGAAAGCACACTGAAAGTTCCAATTAAATACAACATAGAGTAATTTTTTTAGTGGAAACAGTGGCAAATAAGTAGGAGGCTCACCTAGAATAAGCGCTTTTCCGCCCATGGACAACTCTAGCCTTTGCAGACCCGTATACGCGATGCCGTCCCTTAAAATAATGGAAATTTTTAATGTTTTATGTTTAAACCTATATTGCAGTCTATCAACTAAAATGAATTTTTTCCAAATTCATGCCACAATACTTCATACTCATTTATTCATAGTTACATTCTCAGCTGATTTAAACCTGTTTTAATTTAATAACACTACTTGTATAGTATAGTTTTTTTATAACTTTTACCCGTGGGAGAGCCATGCTGACGCATTGATTGGCCAGATCGTCCGAAGTGACACCACAGGTTCATAAAATATTCATCATGAAACGGTACTTGTACTGTGCTTCGCAGAGTGAGTGAGTATCTTCGAATCGGAGGCTTTTAAAAGTGCCGTTTAAATAGCCTAAAAAGCCGGCAACACAACCACTGCGCAGACTGTGGTGCGGTTGTTCTGGGGCGGCGGTGTTCTTTTACCATATAGAAGACCTATCTGCTCCGTTATCCGCTATAGAATAAAAAATTACTCTACTTATTACCATTTCAAGATTACGTAACACGCTCTTAGCAAAACAGTACTGAAATGTTGTTTCTTAATATTATTAGCAATTGATGGTTGCAATCAGTGTAATAGTGTTATAATAATAGCGTTCTCCGTTTGTAACTGGCATCACAAAGCTTTGACTACGTACCGTATTATATGTACCAACAGGCTTAGAACTGATTGTAGAAACATGCAAGACATTTCTATTAAGCACCGTAATAAGAGAATAATAATAGCTTCAATGTTTGTCGTTCCACAACTGAGTGTTTTCTTATGAACGATCGGTAATATCTCAAAAACTATCACAGCCACTGACGTATATTTGATATAATATTGTTTAAAA
>DWCF01002470.1:0-23849 GCA_018230265.1 Delias oraia | reverse complement strand
CCAATTGGCCCGGCAAATCCGGTCTCAAAGAGCAATGGGAAATAGAACTTGTATGGTTTAAATGAGTGATTAAAGTTATACACACACCAAGTTACATCAAGAGACATAAAAGCTGGCAACACAACCAAAGCGTGGATTGTAGTGCCGTTGTTAATGTGTGGCGGTGAAATTCAATACCAGGGGCTTGCTTTGTATTCTGCTATATATTCATTTAATAAAATTAAGTGAAAGGTCAAAATAAAAATACCAGGGATAGTAAAATACTTGTAACACAATTGAATAAACCAAGCTATGGACTAGTGTCCGTAGGCACAGCAAATAATTTTCATACAAAAATCGCGAGGTATAGCGCGTAGACTCATCTAGGATAAGTTTTTTTTAAGTATAGGAAGCAACGGAGCAGGTGGATCTCCTATATGGTAAGAAAATACTGCTACCCATGGACAACCGCTCCACAGTCCACGCATCGGTTGTATTGTCGGCTTCTTACACTCGGTGACACAGTAGAGACACCGCTTTAAGGTACTACTATACGCTGTGAGTCGCTCTTTCTTTGAAAGTGGTATTGTATTGGTCTAGGAGTTGCAGGCTGTGGTTTCTACAGTGGGTTGTGCGAGGTAAAATGCCTTACAAGCCAGTTTTGGTACGACGAATATCAAGTTTATATTGTTCCTTTGGAAAAGTTAACATAAATCATATGCAAAACTAAAACACGGACTAACTAATTCAACAGTAGGATCTAATTGAGCACAGCGCGCCGTAAGGATTCGGCAACTAACAAACTGAGTCAGACCTCCACTGTCCAAACTTAGGATCTAGAATTGACTCAACTAATTGACAATTAGTGCTTTACAAAGTTTTAGTGCATTTTAGTGTTTTGCCTACTTAGTTTAACGATTCTGCTTTTGGAGAATGTTTTTTTATTAAAGATAGATTTGAAATATATCTATGGTGTTTTAGTTCTGTAAGGTGTATGTCTCCTATATGGCAAGAGAACATCGACGAACATGTTCAAACACGCCACAGTCCTCGCATTGGTTGTGTTGCCCGCTTTTTATGCCACGTAAGCAGCATTGATAAGGGCCTCCGATATTCTCACTCGTAGAAGCACCGTTTCAAGTAGTGGTATCATTTCACGTTCAGTATTGTGAGAACCCCTGGTATCAGTTCGTAGGAGACGGCCAAATTAGTGCGTCAATATATGTTTCAGCACGGCTGTCTTACTGGTGCAACAGTATTAAAGACGGTCACTGTCAAGCTCTTCGAGAGACCGAATAAATTATAAATTAAATTTTCCGGACCGGGATTCGAACCAGATACCTCTCGCTTCATGTTATTAAACGGCTTAGCTACGAGACTCCTATGTTGGAAGGTCGTCACACTCTAAATTTATTTATTTCTAGGTCAATAAATTTTTATATGAGTTGGCAAAAAAACCACCAAACCTTATTTAAATTAACAAACATTTGTCGGATCAATTATTATATAGGTAAAATTTCAGTAAATTTTCAAGGTGCAAAGTTATTTTGTATTTTACTGTCTACGACAAGCCTAACAAAATAATGAAATGGCATATGTTTCTTAAAAAACCAACGTGAACTGATAGAAATTTCAAACAGTAGTTTAAATAACTAACTTAAACCAAGAACAATTATTATGTGTTGAACATAACAAAAGTTATGTATGGGATGTAAGCTCCCGACTAATTTCCCTTGAGCTAAAACACTTTGTTACGACGCTGTTAAACATTGTATTGCTACGAATAGCTAAATTAACTGTATAACAAGCTAGATCCGTCATTAATTATTCATTTAGGTTCGTACTATTATACCTAGGAATCAGATGAGAATTAGTCAATATATTTTCAGTTATATATGGTTTTAATACGAGGTTTCGTCCGTATCATCTCTATGTTTAACGATCCAAAACTGAGCTTTCTACGATTAAAAATTTGGTCTATTTATTTTGGTACTACGATAGAAATCACAGAAACTTTCCTCTTATTATTCTGAAGTAGTAAATTAACTTACGTATACACAACTTAGAATGAGAAATATTACATTACATATAAGAGAGAAAATGAATCAACTGAAAAATAAAAGTTAATAACTTTTAAAAGATATCAAATTAAGAATTTTCTTCAATACACCGGACAGATCGTGATATGTGAGCTGCTCATTTGAAAAGAAAATCCAGAAATATCACTCAACCCCACTAAGTGTTGCCTCAAATATTCATGCGGAAAATATGGGAAAATCTTGTACCCTCATTCGTGGAACTTATAAAAAATTCAGTTGTGTAATGTGAAACACTTATTTCTGTCGCGATAGAATCTTCGTTGGTTTAGAAGATAATCTTTGTTTTTCTTTTTGAGATAATCCTTCTCTATGTAATCTTTGACTTTCAGTTTTACATATATGTATTTCATCACAGGTTTTAAATATCCGAAAACCAGTAAGAGTACCTTACCGCTTAAGCGACGTTATAGGCGAGAAAGAAAACAAATCACGGATTGAAGCCCAGTTGCCCATGACCACCCCTAAACTTTTACTAACAGAGGACTAATCTGTCCCTTGACATATATAGTGATGTTATAGCATTAAAAAATGCCTGTAATTTTTCCATTTAAATAAATAAAATTACTTTATAAATGTACCTATTAATAAATAAGTTTATTATTTTAAATATAATTTTTTTTAAATATTATCGTGTGCTTATGTGTTGTTTGCTTTAAAATTTTAGGAGAAATTTTAAATTAAGCTGTTAAAATAATAAAATAAATAAAACAGACAATTCAAATTTTTAAGATCGTCACCAGTTCACAAATATTTTTATCTTTTCTCTTTAAAACTTTGAAAATAACTGTGTACCATCTCTAATTATATAAAAATGTTTAAATGTTGTATACAATAGGAAATATATATGTATTGAAATATATGTATATATATACTTTAAGATTTTGAAATAACATATGAAACAATTCCATATCAAACAAGTTACAAAACAAACCGATCGTAACTGCATTTACAATCGCCGAAAATAGAGTCATGAGAAGCCGAGAATTCGATTCACATTGAATTTACACCGATACCGCAACTTTTTAACACAAAAGACAATTTATTTTAAACTTTATCGCCTTAAGATAAAATACATTTTCACTCATAGTTCTTAACGGAAAGAAAGACTTGATCCTGTATTAATAAGCAAGAAAAATCTGACCCTGTGTCGTTAAGTTAAGGTTGATTTTCAAATGTCGATGCAATAGGAAGAAAGCGTTGTACCCGCTATTTCGTATTTTGCCGTAAACTTCTTTAGTCGACTGCAAAATTCCGGTATCCGTATACTCTGTTTTGAATTTGCAGTCTTTTGTGAAGTAATGATGGCTTTTATTGGAAATGCTACGTAATCTTGATGAGAAGTGCAGAATTTGTGAAAGGAATTGGGATAAGTAATGCAGGGAAATCTTAAGTAAAATAATTTCACTTCGTCTTTACCCATTCGACTGTTATAGGTTTTATGTGCTAAAGAACCTCAACTGTCTATGACCGCCTTCTTAACTGCTTTTAACTGCCTTCTATATTCAGAAAACAAAATCGGTTTAATTACACTATTCAAAGACATTTTCTCATGAAATTGGGTTTGAAGGTATCCTGGAAACATATTATACTTTTTTTTTCGACTCCAATAATATTTTTAGATGTTGAGTGTTCATGATTAGACCCGACAGATGGCGACCGGGCAGAATGACGCCAGCCGGGTACTCTAGTTTAATATAAACTAAACACATAATATGAATAATACTTTAAACATATATATTAAAAAGATAAGATAAAACACTAAAATTTCTTTATTCATATTGTATAATATATAACCACCTCCTTTGTATTTAGTCTTAGTATATTGGCCTTTCCAGAAGACGCTAGATGCAGGTCGCCTCTGACAGGAGATCCAAGGGGGAGGCCTTTGTCCAGCAGTGGAAGTTCACGAACAGAAGAGAACAGTTAAGAATTTAAATGAACTTTTATAAGTGTGTGTGGAACTGTATATTAACTTCCATATTATACATTATAGGAGGAGTCCTGGAAATTTGTCTTACAGGTTTCGAGCCTAGACAGACTTCAGTTCTGTAAAAGTTTGAAATTTATTTGTATTTTAATTTAAGGATGAATTTTACCTTTGTTAGAGAAAATAATTGATTTTATTTTTATTATATTCGTAGCGACAATATTCTACTATTGTACTTTGTCGAACTATTTTATTTTTCTAAATATAAGGATTCCTTTATTTATTTAGAGTTTTAAAAAAAAATCTCTTTGACTTTAAAAAGATTAATTTAAATTTCTTTATTTTTATTCATGTTGTGTAATTAAGCGTATTTAATTGTGTTAGCGCGTTCCGAACATTGTATTGCTTGTAAAATATATTACATCTGTTTCTTTGCAATAGGTTAATACATTTCCGGTGTAAAGACGTCCGCATTTGAAGCCCGAGGCTATCCTACTGTAGTATTTGATTCTAGTTTTAAAGCTATATTACATAAAGTTAATTAAATATAGTAAGACTTTATGAAGAGGTACAATTGTGATTTTTCCTATATTTACGAGTATAAAGTTAAATGATGCTCACGTAGTTCAATACGTAAGTTATTTCTTATATCATTTACAATGGGACGAGACCATCAGAGTAAGAGACTTTTAATTGTGTTGCGGCTTTTACGCCATTTACGATTTTATAAATTAGTGGGCCTCTGGTTTTCTCACTCTCTTACTTACAAGTAATCACACTGGTATTTTGTGAGCTTGTGGTCACAATACTAACCAGGTCAAATTAGTGCATCAGTGGCTCTCCCACGGCTAATACAGTGTTAAAACTGCCTGGTGACAATAAATCTCTTCGAAAGAAAGAATTATCATCATCAAATCCGTAGGACGTCCATTGCCAGACATAGGCTTTCCCTATAGACCTCCATTCATACCTGTCGGAAGCAACCTGCATAAGTAATAATACAATTTACAAATTAAATTAAACATTATATTCGAACCATGACGACACTGTAGCTATTGCAGTTACGTCCAGCTACATCTCGTTCAGTAACCGTCCGGCCATTCGGGCGGACCTCTATTCTTTTATGGCCCAATCCGAAGTTAATATCACACACATACTTGCGCTGGTTGCGGCAAAATTTAAACTTAAATACTCGGAGAGCCCGGGAGCCAGCCCTCCACGCAACCACACCTCCATAGTAGCCACTTAAAAAGCACCTTTAAATCTTACATCTCAATCATAACCTCCAACTAATGAAGAGAAAGCAACCGGATAGAATATGGAAACCCGAGAGGCTACGCCTGTGAGATTAACGTTAAGTTTATGAATTTCCAAACTTGAAGGCACGTTCAAGTTTACTTCGATAACTTTTACTATGCTACGATTGAGTATGTACCATCGATCAATTAGTGTGGTTATTACGGAATGCTTTCACAGTAGAAAAATTACAAATTCTTACCTAAATTTTCTATTGCCAGTTTATAATAAAATATTTCATTAGTTCTTTGTCTTATACGGTTTTCGGACGCTGAAAAACAATGCTAAAGCTTATGGTTCAGTAAACCGCCGGGTGTAATTCCTTTTTTTACTTACAATTATTAATAGTTTATAATAATAGACTTACTTTTGTTTACTTTTCCTACTGTTTTAGTTCATGGTGGGCGGTCAGTGCTAAAATTTGTTGTTAATACAGCTAAGTACATCCCCTTTTTTATTTACCGCTATTAATAGTTTGTAATAATTCATATTATATTTTTTGGGTAAATTTAAAATTAAATATTGAAAGTTTTGATTAAAACCATGTCCTTTTGACCTCAAAAATTTACGTAATCTATGTTAATACTTTATGTCGTAACCTTCACGCCTCAAAGTCGTTGAACTATAGAGATTTAGTTCTAAGTAGCACGAAACATCGCCTTGGGGGCTATAATTTGTATCTACAAATCACGATACAATATTTTACTCGTAACTGACAAGCGCCTATACGTAATTACATATTGTCTATTAATAAAACTTTGATATGTTAATCTAAGGCGTAGGTTGATAAAGGCATTTGTCAAAGCGGAATTATAGGTCTATTGACTTCGAAGCTTCGATTGGCCTTCAACCTTCAACGCATCATAGAAGTTTTATAATGCCTATGGTATCGAATTTCATGTTGATTTTAAAAGATTTATTTTACAATTAATATTTATCTATTTTTTCTACTAAATTCTTAGCAATTTCGATGAACCTTAAAATTACGTTTTTAAAGATTTAGTTTAGATAGTAAAATGTCTTCCTCCTGAGATCCTAGAGACGCGATCATTGCGCATTTTGAACCAGGTAGCATCTGAGTTGTACCAATTCATTTTCCACCTAACTGAGTTTACCAGTTTTGTACCGATTATGGTTTGTTTCAAAAAATAATCTATACAGATTTTTATGTAGACAGATTATATAGAGAAATTGTTTTTCTTATATATTTTTATTTTTTTACACTACTTGTAGCAAACGAGCAAGAGGCTCATCTATGGCAAGCGGTCTTCCCTCATGGATACTTCAGCCCTTGCAGAGGCGCGGGTGCATTGCCGGTCTGTAAGGTAGGTGTCCGCTCTTTTCTTGAAGGACCCCAAGTCGTATTGGCTTCGAAATAAACCCGCTGGTAGCTGATTCCACAGAGAGGTGGTGTGCGGCACAAAATGCCTTAAAAAACGCGTGGATGTTTTTAGCACAATCATACAAATTTAGTTTTCAAGTTATTTTTTATTTTTATAAGTACCTTCACTGTGTTACTATTTAATATAATAAAGAAGTAAAACATTTATTGTCTGCAATTTTACTCTTATTATTTCCATCTTTGAACAATCATGGATAACTGTTAGTCGCGATCTATTATATAACAGAATAATATTGTTAAAAATGTAAGGACATCATCATCATCATCATCACCATCAGTCTATTAAGTCCACTGCTGGACATAGGCCTCCTCCAATCATGGGTGGTGATTTGCCTTAATCACCACGCTTGGCAGGACATAATATAAGGACATCATTATATATTAATTAAATAATTATTTATGTATTTTTAAGAGTACTTTCAAGATGTGGGTATTAAATAACATATTTTCCGGCCATAGTCTAGAATAAAAACTGGTCAGAAACATCTCTTGCCGCTTAATTTTACCGAGTTGGCATGGAATACACACGACTTATCCTAAGTATGCCTCCTATACGTTGTTCTATAACTTCCGCTTTTCGTAAAAAAATATATTCGATTTAAATAACCAGGCTGTCTTATCTTTATTATCTCCAGTGTGAAAGCGCCTCAATAGTTTTACGCACCAGATTAATAGCATTGTAGCCATAAATTATAAACACCTATAAAGTTTATTATTAAAATAACTTTTCTTAGACGTTGATTGTGGTCGTTCTCATTTATTTATTGCTTACAATGCTTTTGAATTTACTGATATGTTTTAGAGCGTCGTAGCTATGTCGTCTTAAAACCTTACCACGAAGCGAGAGGTATGGCGTTCAATCCCGCGTTCAAATAAAAATTTATACACTTGACAATGGCTGGGTGAGCGACTTAACGCTGTCTAAGCGTGCCAGAGCCACACTGAAACATATTATGCACTAATTGGGCCAGCTCGTCCGAAACGATACCACGTACTCTCAGAATATTAGCGTGAAACAGTACTTGTACTGTGTTTCATTTAATGAGTGAGAATTTACCGCTTGAGTAGCGGTGTTTTCTTAACACTGAAGAGACCCGCTTTTCATAATTATATGGTAATGTCCTGGGTAATCTATGTTGTAAATAATATTACATTACTTTAGCTATAGTATTAGCCATCGTTAAACTTATTGAATGATTAAAATCTCTTAGTAATTACTGTCTTATGTTAATTATAGATTTTAATTAGATAATTTCATAATCTAATATGTAATCTAATATAAAAGGAAATCAAACGGGTTGTATCTGTTTTTTTTTAATTTACACTTTTTACGATGGTAGTTAAATTGATTTAATGTGTCCGAACACACTTATTTTCGCGTACTTAGATAATTTATTTCAATTTAACAAAATCCGTAATTTACAATTTATTGAGCCTGTTTCCTCAAAGAACTGGAAAGAGAGAAGGAGATAAGATTATTTATATATATAAACCTTCAAAAAATACCTTTCTATCCTTGAAAAAGAGGCCGACAACGCACGCGCGCCATGTGGGACTAAGGTTGTCCATGCATACCATAAACAAATCTTAGTTGAGCCTACGTCTCCTTGCTTTACGTTTTTAATGGTATAGCGGACAATGGCAGGTAGGTCTTCTATATGGTAAGAGAACACCGCCGACCATGCATAATCGCAGTACAGTCCGCGCATTGGTTGTGTTACCAGCTTTTTACGCTACTTAAGCAGCATTTTTAAGTGCCTCCGATATCCTCACTTACTCAGCGAAACATAGTACAACTACCATTTTACATTGAGTATTCTGTGAGTCCGTGGAATCACTTCGGACGAGCCGGTCCAATTATTGCATCAGCTTATGCTTCAGCATGGCTCTCCCACGGGTGTGACAGTATTAAAACATTAGCCCAGCCACTGTTAATCCATTCCAGAGAATGAATAAATTATATTATAATTGTCCAGACCGGGATTCGAATACAATACCTCTCGTTTCGTTATAGACTTATTAAATTACAGAGCTCAGCTTTCTCTTGTACAAATGGAAAATTTAAGCATTTTTTCTCAATTATCGTATCATTAATTTCATTAGTGTATTTTCACTCTCCGGTCATTCCTAATATCCAAATAAGTCCGTATTTTAATTTATCCCCCATTCGGTAAGCAATTAAGCAATCATTCGCATATTTACAAATTAGGGCTGACACGCTGTAAATCCTACCTTTGTTGGTATTGTATCGCATTCAGTATCATTGTTTATTACGTACAGTAAAAAATATGGGTGGAAGCGTTTCTATCGCATTGAATTATGTAAGGACAAATTATTTATTTATAATTATTATTATTAGTTAACCAAGCGAATGTTGGTTTAGTAGATCCGCCGTTTGGTTGCTCTTTTATCACAGCAATTCGCACTTTGAATGGATTTTATTACGCATATATTAAAAGATGGGTCTCCAGTATATTTAGTCACTCAGCGTAATACAGTATTTTGTGAGGCCCAGGTTTCCCTTTGAACGAGCCAGCGTGGGACGTCCCACAAGGTGAACAGACGACCTTATAAAGGTCGCCGAAAGTCGCTAGATGCAGGCCGCCTCCAACAGGTATTCATGGAGGTTCAAGGGGGAGGCCTATGTCCAGCAGTGGACATCTTACGGCTGAAATGATGATGATGAATCAGCTGCATTACTGATGCGTCTGTCAAGCAGAATATGCTTCAGTATGGCTCTTCAACATGGCACGTACTATTAAGAAACTTATTTTTTTTTAAAAACCGGCTATACAATCAAAACGCAGCTTGCGGCGCGGTTGTCCATGGGCGGTGGTGATCTCTTACTCTTACATAATGATACAATAAAAATATCTTCACTATCATGCACTACAATACATAGCCTTACAGCCTGTCGTAAAATAAAAAAGCTATACCACCTTTAGATATTTTATAAGTACAGATATACTGAAACATACATTATACTATTATTATTACGCTAACATCGTATAACTTAATTCCTAATAAATCATGACGAATCGACTTCCGTGATACGCTCCGTTAATCTATATACATTAAAAACGTTAAAAGCCAATGTTTTGCTGTAAATTCATTTAAAATCCCATTTAAATTAATATCAATAAGGTGATTTAAATTCATACCGCAGCCGATGTCAATTACATTCGGCTGGTTAAATTTCATGGCGAAATTCGTTCTTTTAGTGTTATTAGCAGAAAGGTTTTTCGTTAAGATTACAAGAGCTACCAATTTGGTTAGAAAATTAATTTTATTTGTAATTCTTGTTTGTACGCAAAGCAGTCGTTAAAATTAATTGCTATTAGCTAATCTTAATATTTGGACGAAATATTTACAAAAGAGCGCGCCTATTCCAAAAAGGCCGGCAATTCACGCGCAGCCGAGCTTGGAGGTGATCATGCGCGCATGTCCGCTTAACTTAGGTTAGTCTTCTGATAGTTTTCCTCAAAAATTTAGAGACAGACTGTCTATTCTGTCAGTCAATCTAGATGTGAGTTCTCTTGATTCAACAGAATTTAGATTGAATGTCGGTCAAACCACGACAGCCTCACTAAGATCAGAAGATATAGAGGACACTGGAGTTAGAACACGACGGACTTTTTGTCTACCTATCTGATCCATTGGGCCCGATAGCCGAATGTCTGGCTGGTGGTGTGAGGATTTTGCAAGGGAGATAATTGTTTGCAAGGGACAAAGGATAATTGTATGTGTATATGTGTGTGTTCCCTCATGGGAAAAAACTTGCAACAGTATAAGTGGTACTTAGATGCTTCCCTCTTACCCTTATCAGAATAGAATCGCATAACCTGACGTTTGCCTTCAGCTCAAATATATAATACAAATAAAATTTCAGCATTCAGCTTTTCACAACCGCAGCCTATAAATAATAATCCAAATAAAGGGTTTACCATAAATATCGAACATCAAATACGATCTAACCTTCACAATATCCAGGGATAAGTATTGAGCTTTTATAATAACGTTTCGCGTATTTCACCTCGATTGCCCCATTAAATAACTCACGGGCCTTATTGGAAGCTAAATAAATACCTAATCCACGGGCAAGCATTAAATTATTGTGGTCATATCGTAAACCTGCAACGTTACTACAGCATTTTTATGTTGGCACACTACACACTGTGCTGTCAAACACGGCAGGCAAGAACTAATAGGCATGCTCGTGAGATTTTAGGTACAAAAGAAATAACAAGTCACAGGCTTAAACTGCCGCTTCAGTAGCGCATAGGCGGCGATGTTCTCTTATCATATAGGATAATCATCTACTCCGTTGCCCACTATATTATAAAAAAAGCAAGTCAAAACACTTGTCTGTCGGTTTTCAGTAATGCTTACTTGAAAGACAATCCAAATAAAGATAGAATTTGTGTTTTGTATGATATTATTACCCTTAGATATTTCGTTCATCAGGAGCTTTTTTTTTTAAAACGAGCCGAAGGCTCACTTAGGATAAGCTGTTCTTTGCCCCTGAACGCTCCGGTCCCACTTTTTTTGAAGGTTCCAAGTCGTATTGATTTAAAAATACCTAATAATAAATAAATAAATAAAAATAAATAATCATATACAACAGGATTACGATTACAAACTTGGTAACTTCGATTTTCACCTATGGGCCATGCTGAACCATACTCTGACGCACAAATTGGGCTCTCTCGTACGAAGTGATACCTCTGGCTCTTAGAATACTCAGCGTTAAACAGAACTTGTACTGTGTTTCGCAATGTGAGTGAGGATATCGGAGGCCCTTAAAAGTGCCGGTTAAGTGGCGTAATAAGCCGGCAACACAACTAATGCGCGGGCCGTGGAGTGGTTTTTCAAGGGCGGCGGTGTTCTTTTGCCATATAGGAGACCCATCTTGCTTCGTTGTCCGCTATAGAATAACAAAAAGATAAACCTAAAATTCTGTAGCCGCAACTTTCGAGATTGGCCACGAATCTTATTTCTCCTCATGGTTAATCTGGTATTCACGTCGCTAATGCCAGAAAACGCGCGTTTTGTAACCGAGTAAGTATGACAAATTTTTTCAAATCCTTCGTCTGTGCTCGTAACAGAAACTAATTGCTTTCGGAAACGCTTTATGCGGTCATATTTCACCTGAAAATATGATTTAGCCGTAAAGCCAATTGCTTACATTTTTTGTGTGTAATTAATTCTGCCATTAAGACATTTCCAATTATTTCAGACAATTTGTAGTTAAAGAATGTGATTTTTTGCCAAAATTCGCATTTACCCGTGAAAGAGCCTTGTTAAATCTGTTGAGTGTCCTAGATCAGGTTATAGGGTAGGACGCACCTGGGGATAATAGACCACTGTCGCTGTAAACGCGGTAAATATTCTGTAAGACTGTTTTGAGTTTAAAAACAACTCAGTTAATTACAAAGTTAAGTTACAAAAAAGCTTAGCGCACAGTGGTTCCTGTGAATTTTAAATTTTAATTTAAACAAATTTTTTAGCGTAACAGGAATTTCTTTAATTAAACAGTTGTTTGTTATAAATGGACTTCGCTATAATGAAACTGGCTGTGTTCCAGTTACTCCTATAATACACTCGACGATTCTCTAATACTGCCTTCTGGCTCCTATTGAATGTCTATTAACGAAAATCGTTACTAAATTTGTCTATATTCAAATTATTTCTCATAACGTCCAAAGCTTATGAATGAAAGAATTTTTTAAATGTTTTTTATAATATAGCTTACGGAGCAGGAGGGTTTCCTAAATGGTAAGAGAACACCGCCGCTGATGGACAACCACCCTACAGCCTGCGCATTGGTTATGTTGCCGGCTTTTTACACTAATTTAGCGGCATTTTTAATTGTATCATTATTTTTATTTTATCCGTAAAATATGTGCTTGGGTATCAATGTCGTTAGCAAAGTCGATTAAACCGTCCGCACGGCAAACATTAATGGGCAAGACGAATAGTGGGCAGCGTGGATAAAACTAATAGCTGAAAAGGTGCCCATTTTTGAATATTAACAAATAAAATAATAGAAAAATTTATCTAGAATCTATTTAGTGGTGAGATTATCCAAAAATGTATTGACTTAATGGAACGAATGCAACGCTTTCAGTATTATAATATTTTTACTATTCACTTTAGATGTGTATAACTGAGTGAGAATATCCGAAGTCTTTGAAAAAGCTGGCAATACAAAAATTGCACGGATTTTGGCAGCGGTATTCCCTTACCACTATAGGTGACCCACCTGATCCGTTGTTCACTGTACCATAAAAAAGATAATTATAGTTTTTGACTTTTTAGTCGCTATTGAACGTTTATAATTGATCTTACTTGAAAAAATATCTCTGAATTCATAAATGTAAGCAAATTAAAATTATTTAGTTTAAAAAAAATCTGTTCTTCTAAGACTTTCTAAGATCATAATAACATGATTTATAAGTTAATTTAAAGATTTTTATTTGAACAAGGAATACTTCATTTTGAAAAGTAACTTTGAAAAAGTTTAATAAAAGTAATTATATGTTTAATTTAGAAGGATTTATTAATTACAAACAAAAATACATTTATATAGTATTTACTAATATTAATTATAGAGGACATGGTAATTTAAATTAGTAATTTTTCAAAATGAAGTAGTTCGAAAATCAACCACCACCAAAGGAAGAGTAGAAACACGAAACGCCACTTCGTGGCAGGATGTTGCTGTAATTGCGCTACTTCCGAAAGATTAAAACTGTTTACTAGCTACAAATATCTTAAAAGGCTACATTTCCTCACTTAAATGTAAAGGATTTTCCGTTTTTCTCTCAACATAACCACTTAGATTGATAGTCTTACAAAAAAATATATATACGATCTTATATTATTTAATTACAAACGAATTTGTTGTTTTTTATCAACAAAGAATCAATATTAATATTTATTCAAATATAAATTTTATAATACATAAAAAATCACTTCTATGGTGACTTATCCCCAATTTAAATTTAAATCCAAAAATTCTAATTCTTGCAAGCTCCATAGCTCGCTGAGTGACTCTGAGCTTTTTAACAAGACCCATCTTTAGCTGCAAAATAGTTGTGACAGCGTAACATATTTCCCAAAAAAAACAAATTATCTTCATAATTTTTTAACTGAATAAATGAAAAACGATAAATTAAAATTGGATTGTTTACTAAATTAAGTTGAAGATACAGTTTAAGCAGCAGATAGCTGATTTATGTGCAAAATTCGCGACAAATTTATTGCTCGGATTTAATTGAATTCGTTTGATACATTTTCCTCTGCCCTTATTGTGACTAGATGCGATTGACTTTTGTTTTATTCGATTCTAAAACCGAGAAAATATCATTTTGTATATCTTTGTTTGATTCACGTGCGTTTTATTGACAAAATTATACTTTAACCTTAATTTAATTAAAATTATATTGACCTGAAACTCTGATTTTTCCGGTTATGTGTTCTGTTCATAAAACAAATATTGATTATTTTAAAGTGCATTTATAGCAGGCCAAGGGGCAGGCAGGTCTACTCCAGAGTAAGAGATTACCGTCACCCATAGACAACCGTGCCACAATCTATGCCCTGGTTGTGTTTCCGGGTTTTTGCGCCAATTAAACGGTTTAACTTGATGGGCCTACAGTATTCTTACTTACTCTGCAAAACTCAGCACAGGTATTGTTTCAAGCTATTCTGTAATGAATTAATATAGATTTATGTAATTAATTAATACGTAAATAATAATAAAACCAAAGATTATTTTTAAATATTTTAAAACTGAAACTAAGTTAGTAATTTAAAGTAAAAAAACAGAATTAATATATTTAGTGTGAATGTACGTAAAATAATCTATATCTTTGTTAAAAACTTCTGTTATTTACGGCTTGAAAGCAGCCGAGCCTACCTTCACTTGTTTCTTAATGGTTTTCGTCTGGAAAAATAAAATATGGCCGCCACTTCCGTGGGAAATGGCGCGCTTCCGGTGCGGGCTGCGGTGACACGCAATGTTACCCGTGCTATTTTTCCTAATTGCTGGGTTTGTTTTGTTACATTATTATTACACATTTAACAAAGTGACTAATTTGTATTAATTAACATAGAGTTTTTACATTAATGAGGTGATATAAGAACATTTATATATCTGCGTTAAATACTGATTTTATTATTTTATTTTGGCTATGTTTGGCAAACATCTTTGTTGCTTTGAAACTATCATTTAGTTACAGTTATTGGCTCATACTGTTTCCAAAAATTGTAGCATCTTTTTGAACTCAAAAGATTAATATAGCATGGCATGAGAGCCTCGTGGCTAAGTGGTCTAATAGGTCTACCATGAAGCAAGAGGTACAGGATTCGAATCCCTGTCCGGACAATTATAAATTATAATTTAGTTTATAATTTATTCGGTCTCTCGCAGGGCTTGACAGTAGCCGGGCGAGTGTCTTAATACTGTCGCACCCGTGGGCGTGACGCACAAATTGGGCCGGCTCGTCCGTAGTGATACCACGGGCTCACAGAAAACTCAGCGTGAAACGGTTTTAGTACTGTGTTTCGCAGAATGAGTGAGGATATCGGAGGCCCTTAAAAGTGCCGCTTAAGCGGCATAAAAAGTCGGACTGTAACGCGGTAGTACATGGGTGGCGGTGTTCTCTTACCATATTGGAGACCCACCTGCTCCGTTGTCCGCTATACTATAAAAAAATAGCAGACCTTCGGTATCTTCACTCAACCACTCATTCGAATATACAGCGTAACACAGTGTTATTTATTAACTTCAAAAATAAAAAAAATTAGGGTACACAAAATATACAAAAGCAAGTTTAAACGCTTAGAAGAATAATTTAAATTTTATATTGTAACTGGGAACACAGATGCTCCGTTATTGAAAAGCGACAATAAAACGCACCTGACTATTATTTTTTATGCATTAGCGTAAAGAGAGGTTTGTATGTGTAAAATGACTTTAATATTTAAATGAATACCGTGGTATTTCTAACCGTTGGAGAGCCATGCTGTAGCATATGCTGACAGTAATTAGATTCTATTGTGTGTTATAATTTGTAACTTTAATGTTTATAAACTTACTATTTTATTGATAGGAATATATTTAAAATTATGTTTGTAATTTTTTATTATACTATTTCTAAAAAAGTTATTCTTCAGTGTGGCGCCTGACAGTGTTTGGCACATACGCGCCGACTTGCTACCGCGAACTCACAGAATGCCACTGTGAAATAATGGACATCCCCAGCCCATGACTTGCCGCGTGTGCGTTGTCAGCATATTATGAATATGTACGCTTTTTTTCAAAGTTCCCAAGTATTGGTATTTCGAAACCATCTCTGCAGGCAGCTGATTCCACAGAATGGTGGTAGTGGTTCGAGACATAAAATGCCTTAAAAAATGTTTTATGTCTTATCACACATTTTTTTCCAGTACCTGGTACTAATATATTACGTTTGATTATTTTCCTATGATTTTCATCATAAAAAAAATCATAGGAAAACAATCATCATCATGATAATGATTTTCCTATGATTTAATCGCATAATGGAGCACTTTGTTCTCCTATATTGTAAGAGAACTCCTCCGCCTATGATCAACCGCGCCACAGTCCGCGTTTTGATATCCTCAGCTAAACACAGTAATGGCTCTCCCACGGGTGCCGAAGTGTTAAGACACTCGCCCATGGTTAACTTATAAATGGCCACTGTCAAGCTCTACCAAAAATCAAATATATCATATATTTTTTATTAGGACCGGGATTCGAACCCGATACCTCTCACTTGGTGGTAATCTTTTAAAACGAAGCTCTCAATGATAATTATAATGTTACAGTGATAATACGTGCAACGTTGATGAGGGTAATATAAAAACAAAATACACTACCTCCGCTCTTAATGCAACACTCCTTAAAAACCCGCACATTTTCATACACGCAAGAGTAATTAAAATAGGAAATGGAACCCGGTAAAAATTAAATAAACAAACTAGTCTGTTTCGCAAGTAAAACATGCAACACAATTTATACGTGCCGTAGCTGAGCTTAAATTTGAGAACGAAAATGGCAACACTGTAATAAGTATTCACGCGGGCGAGGTGTTGCAATTTTCGGAGAGACAAAATCCCACATTTCCCTTAAATAATCATTTTGAATGGAGAAATCTCTTAGGTGGGAATTTTGACACGTTTAGTGGACGCCGCTGTGGAGTGCGCTATAAAAAGTTTATGCTTTGTTAGAAATTTAAAAAAAACATATTTTCAACGCTGTTATATATTTTTGATCTATATTTCACTTGCCTACTATTAAACGAACAACGGAGCCGGTATTTCTCCTCTATGGTAAGAGATTACTGCCACCCGTGGACAACCACGCCACATTCCACGCTTTGCTTGTGTTGCCTGCTGGTTCATTTCAATGACTTCCGATATGCTCACTCACTCAACGAAACACAGTACAGATATGTATTTGCAGTGGTATTTTGTGAGCACATGGTATTCTTCGGACGAGCGTGTGCATTTAGTGCAATAGATTATGCTTCAGCGTGACAGCTTTTTATATTATGAACGACTAAAAAAATATTGTCAATTCGACATTCGAACGCAGCTTGTTACATTAAGCCTATTTAATTTTTAGGATCTTTTTAGATTGATTTTTTAACAAATTATTTAAAACATAAAAAAATTAGCTCTAAACAATAAAATGCAAATATATAGAAGAGGTCCTATAATATATCCTTCTGAGGTCAACACTTTCGAATGTAGTCCACCACAGATCCACGATCTGGCTCTTTTATTCATAAACAGGTTAACTTTGCAATCTAGGCAACTTACTTCGCAGTCTTATTGTTCTCTTCATTAAATTAATTCAGTCACGGGACGATGACGATAACGTCACGGGACGGGGTTTTATATATAAGTGATTGAGGATACTAAAGAATCACCAAGTTTAAAAGCCTTCATCTCTTACCATTCCAGGTCCAGCCAATTCTCCTCGAAATGTTTTAAAATCTTTCGTCCACGTAGCAGCGATAAATAACAGATTGTGTACCTTAAAAAAATAGCAATTTACTTGTGAACATATTTTGTCTCAGATAGGAAGGGGAAGGGTCCGGAAAACTGCAATTTTAAACCCTTGGGGCACAACGAGAACCCCTATTTATGCTGAACGAAGATGATAACGCGGAGTGTTATCGAGTTAAAATATTTGCCGGATTAATCTTATAAAATATGCAGTCATTTCAATAATGACAGATCATGTTTATTATATCTGGGTTCTATCATTTAAAAATAATATTCCAAAAAAAAAGTGTTGTTCAAAATGTTGACCGCATCACAAATGATTACATATCACTGAATTACACCATTTATATGTTTAATTCCACTAATTTTCAACAATATTTTTTTTGTATTTTAGAAGTATCGATGTTGCAATGACACCAAAAACATACAAAACAATAAATTTCGTATCTTGTATAAAGTGTTTATACATTTATGGTAATCTAAAGATGATTTGCGCTTGAAATGAGTTTAAAGCGTTAATTTATTGGACCCCCATTACTAAGTCATTTAATATATCTATTGCTTCATGAGAGTGGTATCGGGTTCGAATCCCGGTCCGGGAAATTATAATTTATAAATTGATTTATAATTTATTCGTCTCAGGAAGGGCTAGACAGTTTCAAGCGAGTGTCTTATACTGTCACACTCATGGGAGAGCCATGCTGAAACATATGTGGACGCAGTGATTAGGCCGTCTCGTCAGAAGTTATACCACAGGTTCACAGAAGACAGCGTGAAGCGGTACTTGTACTGTTTCGCATGTGTGACTATATTGGAGGCCTTAAAAGTGCCACTTAACCGGCGTAAAAAGCTGCCCACACAACCATGCGCGGACTGTGACGCGGTTGTTCATGGGCGGCGGTGTTCTTTTACCATTTATCAGACCCATCTGCTCCGTTGTCCACTATATAATAAAAATGACTTACCTAATAACAGTCAAACTCTTCCAAACACCAAAATAATCTTAAAATTAATAAATTCTTTTAAAATCGGAAATCGAACCAGTTACCACAAAGTAGCGGCCGCTTTCAAGATTGTTTTGTTATGCTTTTATTATATAGGGTATTGACCCTTTCATTGGATTACACCCCTATTTGTGAAGAATATTAAACGTAAATTCACGGGAATAACAGAGAAAATATTCGAAACTCGTGAAATTATTTGAGAAGTTCGTCATCGTCAAAGATTGCTTCGTGTTCCCTTTAAGCTTTTCCATCGTTGCAAATGGAAAAAGTTTTGATTGTTGTGAAAAAAATTTTTGTCAACGGAAAATTTGCTTCCAAACACTGTTTATGATGTTAGAGGTGCGACATTTTATTTACCCGCAGCAAAGCCTTGTTTAAAATTCGCGTTTTCTACTTGTTGAGTTCGATCTGGTTTGAAAAGTTTCACTACAAATATCTTTGAGTGGAAATAATATGAATTGGTTTTTAAGTTTCAAGTACCTCGCGGATGAACGGTCTTGAAAAGTATTGTGACGTTATGAGTGCCAACTTCGATTCCCAGTCTTAATACAATTTGTAATTTAATTCATAAATTTATTCGGTTTTTTGTCTTAACACTGACTTTACCGAGGGATAGCTTTGACGCACTTATTAGGTCGGAATGATACCAAGGAAGAAAAAAAATACCAAAGGTAAATACAGTATTTCACGGTGGTATTCTTTTATCTCGTAGTATAACTCCACCCAGTTAGTGATACATTATAGCTTCAACAAGACTGGTCCACGGATGAGACAATGTAAAGACACGCACTAGGGCATCGTCAAGCATTTCCAAGGATTGAATACAATTTACAAATTTAATCAAATCGGAAATCAGTTCCGGTATCACAGACGGTCACGTCGCTTTTAAATCTTTATTTTATACATTAACATATCATTTAAATTATAAAATTTCAAAATAATTCAATTTCATTGCTGTAAAGTTTTATAATATAAAATATTTTTCAAAGCTTTTCCCAAAAAGATCTTTCTCATCAACGTAATTACGTCTAAAGACGTCAATTTAGAGCAAGAAAAAAATTATTCCCCTTGATATGGTAATTTAGAAAGATTTCGCCCTAACTGCTGATAAATTACGCACAAGCGACTCTTCAGTTAATTGCGACCACAAATTGCCAAGATATTTTCAGATGTATGGAACGTTTGAGGAAATTAATTCAATTTATATTTATTTCTGCATTTAAACATTAAATTGTGAGAGCCTCGTAGCCTAGCGGTCTCGTAAGCCATTGTGAAGTCACAGGTACCGGGATGCAAACCCGGTCAGAATAAATATTTATTTGGTTTTTCGTAAGGCTGTGACTATGCGACTAAGTGACTGTGCGAGTGTCTAAACACTGTACCGGTGTGAGAGCTATTTTGAAGATTATGCTGACACACTATATGTTACCACAGGCTCAAAGATTACCAGCGTGAAACAGAATTTGTACTGATATCGGAGATCTGTGAAAATACAAACCACTGTATTAGCGCTGTAAAAATCCAGCAAAACAACCAATAGAGCTCTTACCATAGAGCTGCCTGCTCGGTTACCAACAATAACATAAAAATTAAATAAATGCATATATAACTGGTTCTTGTACTCTATTTACTGGATCTCTTTTTAAGTGTTACCAAATATGTGATCCAAATGTATAATCAGATACTTTTTAAATATTTATTTAATAATACAACAAACCTGACTAATATCTACTATATCATATAATACAAAAAATTTACGCATGTTTTATCAACTGAATTGAAACAATTGTTTCTTCAACAAACTACCAAGCGATATCAAGAAATACATTTTTCATCATATTACGAATAATAAAACACGTCTTATTACTTAATACCTCCAATTCTTTATATTCAAGTACAAAAGATTATAAAAATATGCGTAAACTGTTATCTATGCCAATGCTTTGCTTTTACCCGAAGGAGAGCCATGCTGAAGCATATGCTAACGTATAAATTGGGCCGGCTCGTCCGGAATCATACCACGGGCTCACAGAATACTCAGCGTGAAATGGTAAGTATAGTATAAGTAATTATACTATGTTTCTCTGAGTGAATGAGGATATCGGTAGTCCGTGAAATTATTATTAACACAACCAAAGCACGGAATGTGGGGTGATTGACCATGAATGGCGGTGTTCTCTAACCTCCGCTGCCATCAAAAAATTTAGAATATTATCAGCTTAATAGCTCTAGTTCCTAATATTATTGTACAAATGATTGTTAAGACAGGCCTATAGAAATTAAACCTGGCTTAGTTTCTACACCGGTTTTCTCGACTCCAAAGATTAAAATAAACCTTTTAAACATATTAATTATAGCAAACAAAGTGGAAAATTCCGCCTCTTCAAAGTAGAAAGCTTAAAAACGCCAAACGCGATGTACATTCTCAAACAGAAACGGTTTTATACACCGCAATCAGATCCCATGCAATTATCTCGACAAAGCTTTATCTAACCAACTCCCGAATTTTGTGTTTCAGTTGCCGGCCTTGTTATTACTGCACTTGCTAACTACTTGGAGTTAGGATTTAGTTTTTGATTTCACTTTGCCATTTTCACAAACATGACGTGCATGACCGATCAAGCTTAACAGCTTTGTATGCAAATGCACGGTAACTTATTAAATATATAATCTTAATTTATATAAATTATGTGTCACGTTTATCTACCCAGGACTGCTAAACTACAAAACCTATTTTAATATAATTTTGCATACTGTGTGCAGTTTAGACCAATTTAAAATTTATAGTATTTATCTCAATTTATAATTATTATTCAATTTACTATCTCAATATGAATATATAAAAGATAAATTTTGCTTGTAGTGCTTTGGAACAACAGTCAATAAAACACAACTGAGTTTCTCTGCAGTAAAAGAAACGATCTCATTTCACTACAGACTACCATACTATAATATAAGAGCATATAGATACATAATAATAGAAAATATATTTTTCTTTACAAATATAAATATAATAATAATTTACATACAGACAGATAATTATATTATTCATTATTATCTATCAGTTGCATAAACTTCTATTATATGATTGTATATTCTAATTTTAGACTGGATCAAGTGTGTATCCAATAGAATATATGTAGGTAGAACTACAAAGCTGATTTTCTTGTCTACTACTTTCTTATATATTTTACTAAAACAAGATCTTATCTTAAAGTGACAGAATAATTAAAACTTTATTTCAAGGACTATTTTATTTATGTTTATGAAAAACTTAAATTTCATAGAGATTATTATATTTAATTTTGAGCAAGGTCATCTTAAACTTCTTCCATACATTGTTGTCAATATGGGTTAGGGTTTTCTCACAGTTTACGAAGTAAAAATTAATTTAAAACAATTTCTAAAAACTATTGTAACAATTATAACATAAACTGTTCGAGAACAATTGTATTTATTGTAGAATACAGCAAAATGTGTTCAGTGAAGGCATATTGCTTGGATTTTTTAAATGATTTTAATGCCTAATTTCCGCCACCGTAAAATACCGCACAATTTAACCAACAATTCTTACAGAGGATTGTCTTTGTTTTAATAAACGAATATAAATTACAATACATACAAATGTTTTGTCGAAATTTATTCGCAACCGGCCGCTCCTAATTCGCCAATACTGTAATTTCCCGCAGGACGACATGATTCAAGTCATGGGAGTTCCATCACTTCGTTATCAATAAATCGGTGGTAATATATATTTTATTCTATAGCGGACGATAGAGCAGGTGGGTCTCCTATATGGTAAGAAAACACCACCGGCCATGAACAACCGCAACAAAGTCCGCGCATTGGTTTTGTTGCCGGCTTTTCACGCCGCTTAAGCGACCCTTTTAATGGCCCCCGATATCCTCACGCACTGTGCGATACACAGTACAAGTACCGTTTCACGCTGAGTATTCTGTGAGCCCGTGGTATCACTTTGGAGGAGCCGGCCCATTTAGTGCGTCAGTATATGCTTCATCATGGCTCCCTCATGGGTGAAATATATTTTTAAGTTTTTTGTTATAGATAATCGTATTTGAATCATGCAGTAATAAACTCGAAGGTACACTGTCACGATTATCATTCTAAATTTGACAAAGTAGTTGGTAGTTTAGTTGTACATCCTTAAAAAAAAATTGAATTAATATTTCATAAATGAAGGAATGGTTTGAATGTAATAAATGAATTGATTTAATAAAACAGTATCCCCTTTATCTTAATTAACTTTTAAATTAATTTATTCAAGTTAAAGTCCGATCAGTAAAGATTACCCGTGGGAGAGCCATCCTGCAGCATATGCGGACGCACTAATTGGGCCGGCTCGTCCGAAGTGATACCACGGGCTCACATAATTCTCAGCGTGAAATAGTAGTTCTACAAATAACGGTGCCTCTACTGTGTTTCGCTGAGCCAAAGAGCCAGCAATACAACCAATGTGCAGATTGTGGCGCGGTTGTCCATTGGCGGCGGTGTTCTTTTATCGTATACGAGACCCACCAGCTTCATTGTCTATAAAGAAGCTATTTCCTTGCGTTACATACATACTAATAGTTCATTCTAGTTACGCTTTTAATTTAAACCAAACATTATCTATTTCATCCAGTAAAATAATTCCCGGAGCACTTGAATAATGTGCTAATGCGTTTCATTAATTGCCGCCTTCATTTCATATATTTAATTAATTTGTTAAGAATCTCTGTAAAACAGAAGCGAATCTGTGGCTAAATTATTCCATTACTAAGTTTCGAATTGATATTTTGGCATTAGATCCAGAACTTTAACTTTATTAATTTTTCCATGTGGGGGAAATTTTACTTAATTTTTCTTTTATGAAAACAGAGGTAAACGAGAAGTATTTTATAAAAAAATAGTTTATTTATCTTAACATTGTATAATTAATATTTAAATAAAAAATATTATCTTACAACCACAAAATAATAATAGATTAGCCTCAATGGTCTTTTCGAGGTTTTATGTGTAAAATTGGTGGATTTTACTCATATAATGTTTTGAACATGATATAATTCAGTTATTTGGTCAAAATTCTGATTAATACGGCCTTT
>DWCF01002469.1:0-23851 GCA_018230265.1 Delias oraia | reverse complement strand
TGGCGACCGCGTACCGGAAAACGCAGAGTGGGACGTCCCGCCATGCGATGGAAAGACGATCTCATGAAGGTCGCGGGTAACCGCTGGATCCAGATCGCTCAAGATTGCAATAGGTGAGCGTCTTTGCGGGAGGCCTTTGTCAAGCAGTGAACTTGAATAGGCTGATGATGATGATGTACGAGTAAGTCGCCGGGTTTCCACACGATATACATACATAAGAAAACATCGTGGGTATACGTAATATGTGTGAAAATTTTGGTCTTTATTTAATTATTTTATTTGGCTGTACTAGGTAGTTAGGTGTTAAATAATTTTTTTATAAAAGAGTGAATATATTTTAATTTATTTCACTTATTGGGTTTCTAGTCTCGACTCTCTAATCTCTAATCTCTCTGTCTCTAAATAATGAACTAAACAAAAGAAGTTAACAAAGCAGCGAAAGATATCTCCGAAATTAACTTTTCAACTATTCATGGCTGCCGAAAAATTTAAAAATTACATTAAATACGTGTATATTTTACTTCTTTATGAAAAACATATTTCACAAATTAAAAAAAATCATATATTATCCAATTTATGTTTATTTTATTTATATAAAAACACGACACTTATAATTGTAATGAATATATTTTTATCATTTTAGTAAACTAAATATGTGACTAAGTTTTATTACAAAATCGTGAATCGTTAAATTATTAAATAGGATGAAAACGGTTCAATAGGCCGCGCCCTCACCTGGCCTATTAATTAATCGTTCTAAGATAACATCTTTTTACGTAACAAATTTAGAGTAATAATGGTGGATTCACATGAATTAATACTGTTGAGAGCCTCGAAGCTAAGTCTTATAAGCTACCCACGAAGCGAGAGGTATCGGGACAGACCTCCGGTCTAAATAAAACCATAATACTTTATTCGGGTGTTTTACGATCTTGATAGTTAGTGGCTGAGTGAGTGACTTAATACTTCAAACTCGTGAGAGAGCTAAGGCATAAGCTTACGCATTAAACAACAAACACACAGAAAAAAATATATTGGGTGGTATTTTTACGTCAATAGTGTTACGCACCACCAATCTATGGAATCAGTTGCCTGTACAGATATTTCCAGACCAATACAACTTGGGGATTTTAAAAAAAAAGAATATATCCCTAAAACGCCGGCAACGCATCCGAGTTCCAGCAAAGTTCGTGGGTGTCCAAGAACGGAGGACCGCTAATCTTAGGCAAGCTAACTGCTCATTTGCCGACAGATTTTCATTTAAAATTATGACAGAAAGTATATTTAAGAAATCTTTCAATCTCTAACATCATTAAATTTTATTAACTCTTGTCCGCTAATTTAAGCTTGTAGTGATATCTTACTATCCAACCATGTTGTGTATCTTTTTTTAAATGGAAATGATGGTAAACTAGCAGGAGGCTCATCTAGGATCAGCAGTCCGCCGCCCATGGACACCACTGCTCTTGCAGAGCCGCGGGTGCGTTGCCGACCTTTAAGGAAAATGTACACACTTTTTTGAACATGAATTAAATAATATTTAAAAAAGTTAAATGATACGCTCCATATCCTATCATTATAGAATATTTATATATATATCACGTAGGATTACGCATCTATATAATTCACTATAAAACTAAAACTAGCTTTGTTCCAATATATCCGGATAAATCAGGACGGCAGCCCTACACTAAGTTAATTAAACGAATGCCCGTACCGTTCCGATTAAGTGGCATTGCTGAGCTGAGATTTTATTGTAAGCTAGATTTAACCCGTGATATTCGTTATATCTTTCATTATTTTGATTAAAAATGCGTAGTTTTTTACCATATTGCTTCCTATATTTCAAAGGAAAAAAATAGAAATATCCGAAGAAATAGACCTATAAATTGTAATAAATAATACTCTTAATAAAATCAAATTTATTTCTTCAAATGTGAATAGAGAATCAAAAATCATAGCATTCCCTAATATTAAAATGAAATATAATAAGTTTTCCTCTTTACGCTTTATAAAATTTAATTATTTCTAAAGGAAATTGAAAATTGTTTATTTTAATAAATCGTAACAGAAGTCTATAATAATAATGAAAATAAAATCAAATATTTTAAGTTATGTTTGTATGCCATGTAGAAAATTATTATGGATTAGTTTATATTCTTATTATGTTTTTATTGCATAAAATTATAATTTAAATAATTAATTACAAATTTAAATAATTCAAACATATTAATATTATAATCGTAAGAAAAAAAATTGTTTTAATTTATTACTTATTTTAGAGAAATTAAATTAATTACAACATCGCAAAAAAATAATTAAGAACAATATAAATCATTGATTGGTAAAGTTAACGAGTTTATTTACTGTGTATTTCACCATGATTTAATAACAAATCAAATAAATTTAAGTATGCAACAAATATGACATGCAATAAGAAGCCATTTTAAACAAGAATGTTACATTCTTTTCAAAAATTAATCCTTCACGTAAAAGCAAAATATAATTTAATTTACCTTAAATTTTCTTTACAACTAAACGCACATCACCTCACTTAAATTAATTTTTCAATCATATCACTCACACACCACAGATTATGTAAAAAATTAATTAATATCGTGTACACAACCCGCGTGAATTTGAATTTCAAACACAAGTGCGGTGCGCACAACGTCCTGTCAACAGGGGGTATCAAAACGCACTGGCGATTGCTCATTCAGCGCGGGAGTGAGAGGGGTGTCTTTGGGGTGGAATCTATAACATAATATTATCTACCCTTATGCGGAAGCTATAGACATAAGTTTTCTTCAACTGAAGTGTCCTTCAGCAACTTAGTTTGCTCATGGCGTTGATTTTTCTAACCCAGTTTCGAAGGGCTATGTTTATTGAATATCGATTCGAAGATTCTTTAAATTTTTAAAATATAGTTCCTATATAGATAATTATTAATAACAAATTTAAAACTATTAGGACTGAAGTCTACTAAATATTTTTAACTAAAGTTGAGCACACACAATGACAGCGTATATATAATATTAATTTCAGTTATATAACGACGTTCTTACTTCATTATAAGAATAATATTCAAGTAATTACAAATTTTTGATCAAAGGTAATTCAAATTTAAGCAGTTCTTATGACTTCTTGATATAACAATATTATTATTATTTAAAATGACAACATTTTAAATACTTCACAAATCTACATTTTGTCAGTGTAAAAAATATAAAAATTTCAAACCATTCACATTTAGCATTGAGGAAACGACATCAAAGAGAATTTTCAAGGTTGTACTCTGTTTTAAGACATTTGAATTCTTACTGAGCTGAAACACATATAAAATACTATTATTTCATAGAGAAATAAATATTTTTCCATTTTAACTTGCCAATAAAATATTTTCAGATTATCAATATGCATTGTATGGAAAGGCAGAGTTTTATTTGTATTTGCCTTAGAAGACTGCCGACAAAGTAATCAATAAACTGACGCATTATGGTTTCGCCATCGCAAACTTAGTGAAATGTATTTTACTTACAATCATGACCTAGGTCCTACGAGAGTCAGCAATATATGACACTTAAATAATTCTCCATAAAGATCACGTAAGACAACACTCGTAAAGTTTTCTGTGTAGGTACAAAAATTTTGCGATATAAATCCTTATTTGAGCGCCGGTAAGGGTAAATATTTAAGGTCGTACCGACCATTTAAGTAAGCCCATACGTTCTAAGCAGTAGTGGAAAATACAATAGGCCTTCAAAGAAAACCTTAGAAATGTACGTTCCGCATATCTAATACACATAAACTTGGAGTTTCTATTTCATACTTGTGGACTAACCTGGAGAATTTCCTTTTTTATAGTATAGCGGACAACGGAGCAGATGGGTCTCCTATATGATGAGAACACCGGCGCCCATGGACAACTGCGCTACCTTCCGCGCATTGATTTTGTTGCCGGCTTTTTACTCCACTTAAGCAGCATTTTTAAGGGCCTCCGATACCGTTTCACGCTGAGTATTCTGTGAGCTTGTGGTTACCATTTCGGACGAGCCGGCTCAATTACTGCGTCATTATATGCTTCCGCATGGCTATCCCACGGTGATTTACAAATAGTATATATATCTGGTTAATATTGACTATATTCTATAATTTTACACGAGTAAAAGTTACTTTATTTTATTAAAAGGTCAGTCTACGAAGGTTGTGAAGTTATTATTAAATCGTTTTATAAATATTTCCAGAGTATCGGTTTTCCGAAGTTCAAAAAAGTCGTGGAAAGTTTAAAACAAAAGAAAAATTTCTAACTACTTTTGGTTCTTCCACTTTTCAGACTTTATTGTTTAAGTTTATTAGGTCCTTTGAAGTTTTACTAAATTTTATTTAAAACTCTTGCCACTGATGTGTATTTAATATGCAAAAATGAGGTTTTAATAGGAATTTTATATCATATTATTTATATTTTTTAATATTATTTTTTTCTCTCTGCTATGTTTTTGTGCTGTGTTTATTTTGTATTTCCCTCAATCCTCCGGTTTCACTATCTATGATTATACTGCATGATGACAATAATACGATTATCTACCATCTTAATCCCGTAATCTCATTCGCACTACTGCCTACGGGCTCCCCCAAGACATATTTGTGTGAAGATTACTAGTTATTTATTACAGCTTTAGGCGAATGTCTAAAAGTGGGAGATGCAAACAAAAAACAAACCTACCTATTAAAATTGTACGTAATAATAGTATTAGGTAATAAAAAAAATAATTTAGTGGAAAAAAAATTAAGATAACATTGGATTTTGTATGGTAATTTACATATATCTATGTTTGACAGATTAGATTTTTAAATTAGGTTTAAAATAGTTTTCATTGTGTAGTGGAAAACGGTGCAGGCGGATCTCCAGTCACCGTCGACCGTGGTTAATCATTCAAAAATGCGGGCTTTGATTGTGTTGCTGGCTTTTTAAGCCACTTTAGCTGTATAACAGGTCTCGACGAAACCTCAATACAAGTAACACGCTGGTATTCGTTCAGCCCGTGGTATCACTTCGGATCAGCCAGCTCAACTATATACTATATAACTTAAAGATAATTTATTATATTAGGAATTATATGTTTATTCGTTCAAAATACGGATAGCAAAAAAACTACTGAGTTCAAGATCATTCTAATAACAAAATGTTGTAACTGTAATTCAGAAGAATAATTAAATGTTAACAAAATGGAAAATATAGGCATGCCGTTATTGGTCAAAGATAAGTAAATAATAAACAATGGCAGCTTATCGTAAATGTGTAGCTTAACACCTCAATGTACCAAAAAGGTGGATAATTTGAGATCCCAAAACATCTATTTTTATTCGTCTGACCGCAAAAGAATGTCGTAAACATAGATTAGTGTGAGCTACCGTATTTATTTGAACAGTCGTTGACGGAATCGCTAAGTGGATCGTTATAGGGGAAAATGGTTATTTTTTCTGTCGTAAAATGCGGTTGTTTTGAAACATAGGGTGGGCTCTTAAAAGAAAACAGTTCCTGGGAGTCATTCATAGGTTTAAAATGTATTATTTAGTTGTATATCTATATATCTAAGTGGTCTCGTAAGGCTACTACGAAGAGAGAAGTATCGGTTTAAATCTCATGTCCGAATAAAAATTTATAACCATGTTAAAGCACATGCTAATGCTCTAATTGAGTCGGCTCGTCTGACGTGATACCACGAGCTCACAGAATACTCAGTGTGAAATGGTACTTGTACTGTGTTTCACAGAGTGAGTATGGATATTGGATGCCCTTAAAAACGCCACTTATGTGGCGTAAAAAGCTGGCGACACAACCAATGCGCGGACTGTGGCACGATTGTTCATGGGCTGCGGTGTTCTCTTACCACATAGCAGACCCACCTTCTCCGCTATCCGATATACAATTAAAAAAATATTCTCGACCGCACGGAATAACAGTGTGAAACAATTGTACTTGTAAGTACTGTTTCTCGATGAGTGAATGTAGATGAAATGCACAACATAGTCAAAGCGAAAATTAGCGAAATTATCAATGGGCAATGGTTATCTTTTACCAAAGAGTAGCTCGAATATTTCGTTCTTAATTATATAATAAATAATAAAATTATAGAATTGTCAATAAATAGAGATTAGCTGACTTCAAAGATTTAATTGTGTAACATCGAAACTACCGTAAGCCACTACTAACTACCGTAATAAAGTCTGATAACCTCGCACTAGCTTACATAAGTTTTATAAGCCACATGTAAAAGAGCTGACTTTGATAAGGGTAGTCTTATCTTGACATTTTTGCGTAGCACCCTATTTTCTAGATTTTAACTAATGTCAATGTCAAAAGTGGCTGCCATAACATTCTTTGTATATATTTAAGGAAAAATCTCCTTTTTCCTCATTTTTTTTGTTTTTTTTTTGGTATGGTGGACAACGGAGCTTGTGGGTCTCGTAAATGTGTAAGAAAACACCGCCGCCAATCATCAACCGCGCCACAGTCCGCGCTTTGGTTATGTTGGTGGTTTTTTTTACGACGCTTAAACGGCACTTTTAAGGGCCTCCGATTTCGTTACTCACTGCGAAACACAGTACAAGTATCGTTTCACCCATGAGTATTCTGTGAGCCTGTGGTATTACTTCGGACGAGCCGGCGTAATTAGTGCGCCAGCTTATGCTTCAGTATGGCTCTCCCACGAGTGCCACAGCATTAAGACACTCACCCGGCCGCTGTCAAGCACTTTCAGAGACAGAATAAATTATAAATTAAATTATAATTGTCCGGACAGGGAGTCGAACCCGATACCAAGCTTCATGGTAAACTTTTTAAACCATTAAGCTACTACTAGGCTCTCAAAAATAATTAAATTAATTTGAAAATTTTATTCATATTAATAATCATTAATTTTTATTATTAGACTTACCTGAATAGATCATAAGTGATGGTATTTTAATATACTAATTGAGTTGCTCCACAAAATCACAAAAAGTTTTTAACGTATCTACTTGAATATATATAAATAATATTAAAGCTAAAAATAGTTTATTATAGGTATTTAGTATGAAGTGATCTAGTAAAATAAAGTAAAGAAAATACACAAAGTTTTTACATCAAACGCTAACCACAAAATACAGAATTGAAAATGACTGCAATCCTCAGCAATTCATATTGCAACTACGTCTGTCGGTTTGTACCGAAACGAATTTTATATATTTTTTTAATAAACTGATCGGACTTTTTATATAATATTATAAAATAATTTTTATGGTATAGCGGACAGTAGAGTAGCTGGGTCTTCTATATGAAACACCGCCGCCCGTTCACAATCGCGCAACTGCGGGATCCGCGCATTGGTTGTGTTGCCGGTTTTTTACACCGCGTAAGCGTTACTTTTAAGGGCTTCCGATATTATCACTATGCGAAACACAGTACCAGTATCGTTTCACGCTGAGTATTCAGTGAGCCCGTGGTATCACTTTGGCCGAGTCGGCCCAATTATTGCGTCAGCTTTTGCTTCAGCATGGCTATCCACGGGTGTGTTGGTATTAAGACACTCGCCCGGCCACTGTCGTAAAAATGTGTTTTCTACATAAAATAAATAATAAAGCTAAAACTGGTTTTCCAGAATTACCTGCCCATATTAAATCACCATCCCATATTTAGTAACTCTCTTCTGCACAGTATTTTTTTTATTTCATCGAATAAATAATACTTAATCACCAAAAGAACTTATTTTATAAACGAAAACTATATTTTCTACTTTTGGCGCTTCTCTTTTACGTAAAAATATATCATTATGAATTTAATTTGAATATTTATTTCGGTTTTTCTTACATTTAAAATGCATTGTTCTTCGAATGAAACTAATCGAATAAAATGCGGTTCCGTTTCTGTGTTTCCACTCGAAGAGATTTTTCGATCGAACGAACTGCCTGTAACAAGTGATTAAACAAAAAAATATTATTTAAACAATATGAGGATCACACCAAAATTAACGATAATGGGCTTTCGCAGTCCAATTATTTCAAAATTAAATTTTGAGTTATAAAATATAGTTTTTTTTATATTTCAGGCGCCATTTTAATAAAGCTTTCAAAAAGAATGGCAAAAATCGACCCCAAACTTGTTTCTTTAGCTGACCCGGCAAGCGTTGTTTTGTAATATGACTATAAGAGTTAGATATTGACGACTTTTTATACGCATTATCAAGTTCTACAAGTTTTCTAAAGAACTGAATCGTATATCCTCCATTGTTAAGGCAGCGTTCGTAAGAAACATTAACATTCGAACGTTTTTCTTTGGCTTACTTTGAAAATTCGACTACTACCAAAAAGTGTTACGATTTTTTGGGGTAATATATAGGCTATGTTATATGATAGCGGACAACGGAGCAGGTGGGTATAATGTAAGTCCTATAATGTAAGAGAACACCGCCGCCCATGGACAACAGCGTATCAGTCCGCGCATACATTGTGTTGCTGGCTTTTTACGCCATTTAGGCGGCACTTTTAAGGGCCCCGATATCCTCAAGTACAAGTACCATTTCACGCTGAGTATTCTGTGAGCCCGTATTAATACTACGGATAAGCCGGCTCAATTAGTGCATCCGCATATACTTCAGCATGGCTATCCCATTGTGTTTTATCACCCTTAGATATCCTTAGCTACAGCTGTACCACTAGTGCGTTGCCGGCCTCTAAGAAATATATATATATAGTCTTTATATAGGGGACAGAAGGGTAGGCGAATCTCATATAGGTAATAAATCAGCTTCGTCAATGAACAACCGCGCAGCAATCTGTATTTCATTTATGTTGCCGGCTTTATAATCTTTAAGTGATATATAAGTTAGTTGGCTCAAGTACTTTTTCACGATGGTATTCTGTAAGTGTGGTACTGTAGACAGTATGAAAATTAAAATGATTTCCATTGTTCAAACTAAGTAAATCATTTTAATATACAAGTATTTAAAATGTAGTAAGTATTTAAAAAAACACTATATTTATTATTATTAAAACACTACATTTTAAATCTATTTTTGCTTATTTTTTATGCCTGGAATAATATGGTCATTATGAAAATATGAGTGAAGACACATCAGGGAAATCTTTCACGCTATTTAGAATTTTTATTAGCGGTTCTTTAGTGCTTTATTGGTATTTTATGACTAAACATAAAACCATCGACTCCATTTTATATCCCAGATGTCATTTATTGATATCGACTTATATTTTATAATATTCGATATTTTGTGGCCGAGACTGATATTTGATGTATTAAATATTTCAGACTTTATGTCATTGTTAACATTATGAAAATAACTCAGAAATTTGTATATGACTGAGCAGTTTCTTTGCTTGGTCTGGAATTTCTAAAAATGGTTATTAGAATTTATAAAAGTAGATATACCTCAAAGAAATACATTATATGGTATGTTATTCTTTATTATTATGTATTTAAATAAGAAATTAGCGTTTCTATATTTAAATGTGTATCTTTCATACTATTTCAGCATTCCAATGTTCAGGTGGATTAACAGTTTTGTCACTAAAATACCCGCCTGGAGGTCAGTATGATGTAGTTGCAGAAATATTAGCTTGAACAATAGTCTTTAATTCTACATTATAACTTTACTCTTCTGTCTTTTGTCAATGGGTCTTGTTCTGGAGGTCGAAATTTCCAGAATGAAAAAAAGCGCACTGTGTTTTCATTTTCGTCATCATAAGTTATTTTTCGTCTATAATTCTTCGAGACGTTTCTGCAGCACTGGTGCCATGTGACTGGTACGTGAGAAGAGTTTTAAGTACAACAATACACTAATTTTATATGTAAAGACCTAATGGAATCTGCATATTTCTGAAGAGTTTGTTTATTCTAGGCATTGCGTTTCATCCATTCATCGATACTTAGCCGTTTGTAAAGTTCGTGTGTACTTAAGCTTATTGTTTATACTAAATTTAGAAAGCAAAACTTTTTCGCAACACTTAGAATGTATCCTTCATTCACTAAATAAAAATATTAATTTCTAAGTGGCACACTACTTCATAGAATCTAAAGAAAGTAAAATATATATGTACTCATAAAATAGCAGATTTTTAACAATCAATAAATACTGACTTACTACATAAGATTTTTAACAATCAATAAATACTGATGATCAATAAAAATCTCCACTTACATTCTGTTTGTCACTTAAAATAGCTTCAAATCATAAAACCCTTTATTAACTCAGAAAATTAACTGAAGCACTGAACTTTACGATCTCTTTATTGCAATAAAAATAAACGAGATATTTCATAGCGGATATAATTTTATTGAAACTTCGTTCATATAAAATGCAGTATCCTCGTTAATTAATAATTTCATCTGAGTGATTATTGAGATATTTATGCGGCAGTTTTGTGGGTAGGATGTAACAACTGTGAAATTTGACAGTTTTTTTATATTATACAATAAAATTACACTGAGATTATTATTGAAAAATAACTTATAGGTGGATTTTTGTGAAGAAAGAGTTAGGAAACTTGCAGTCCCGAGTGAGTTGCTGGCCTTTCAGAAAGAGGTACATTCTTTTAGTAGAGTACAATTACGAACAAAAGCGGAACTTTTCATTCACTTCACAACTTGCTAAATACACAGTATAAACATATTCTAATAATTAATCAATAACTATATTATTAGGATTTATTTACCTACGTTTCAGTTTCCTGTTTTATCAAATTGTACCTCATACTAAAGTATTATTACTTATTAAAGAAGTTTAAATGTGGAGCGAAAAAAATGTACACTTTTTTAAATGCTCGAATGGCAACGCGAATTTTGACCCAGTTACAGTTTATATAAGATAAAATTACATTTTATATAAAATACATATGAAATATAAAACAAACACAAAATGGATTCCTAAAAAATGAAATCGAATAACTCTAATTTCATAAATTTTAATGTTTGAAATGGAATTAAATCTAATAACTCGTATGTTGAGTGACTAATGTTAAATGAATATAAATAAAAATGATGCTTTTTATAAATTTGATAATATTAATACTGTTTTCTGCATACAAAAAGCAGAGACTTGAAAACTTTCATATACTACGAAATGGTCGGCTAAACTAAAATTGGCAAATTCATTTCTAAACGACTTAATTAAAGTGTCATTCACACAAACTTGTCTTTTTGCTAGAAACACTTTGCTGAATTCTCATATGACTGTTGCAAGTACCTAGCAGCGTGTTTAATGCTCGTTCTTGCATGTGACAAGACAGGGCCTTAGTTCAATTTACATTGAATAAAATAAGAACCCTTGACGGCGTAATAAGTAATCTGTAATTATATATAAGTTTAAAAACAATCAGAAATTTATACTGAATTGATATATCTGTACATGAATTTCATCATCAAATATTGTGGCAGAATACAATTTTTCATGCGTATAGTCCCATGTTTGTCGTTCTACAACTGAGTGTAAGGAATAAGGAATTTTGTACAGTGCATCATCGTTCTCTAAAATCAGCTGGCTGCAAAGATATTTTCAAACCAATACGACTTGGGACCCTTCAAAAAAAGTGAACCTATCCCTCAAAAAGATAGGTATGGCAACGCACCCATGGCTAAGGAAGGGCGGAGGATGCATAGGCAGAAAAACGTTTAACCCGAGTGAGCATCTTACTGGTTTGCCTCCGTTTTATTAAAAAAATATGAACATGAATATTTTATAAAAAACAAAATGACAGTCTTTTTTCAATTTGTTAAAAATATATACGGTAGATAGAATAACAAAGTATAATTTGTACCATGTTTCACTGAGTGATTGAAATGGAGGTTCCTATTTTAGCATGCCGCTCAAGCGGTGTAAAAAGCAAGTAACACCTTACGCAGGAGTGATTTTTCACCATCAGATCACCTGCTACGTAATCCATTATATAAAAAGAATAAATAATAAACGTATGTTACGAATAAAAGTTGCTCCAAATAATGTTCGCGACAAGATAAAATTGATTACTCGAATAAGAGTGTCGAAGATTTTGTTCAGATGGAAAATGTCATTTCATAATCCTCTAAATCCTTCGATCCTTTCAAGGCTTGCAGTGCCATAGAGTGGGCTAATCACTGACAAAATATCAAGTACGTTTTAGTAAATGTATATTCGGAAAACCGTTTGTAAATTTAAAAATGAAATATTGATTTCTTTAAGTAATATAACATTAAAATATTTTATCATAAATAATTTTTCAAACTTTTAATAACTTGACATATTATTATGGATTATTTAAACTCATGGAACAAAATAGACTAACATAAGATGGTGTTGAAAGAGACCTAGATTAATTCTAGGTCATCCCTCACTTACAGTTCGCGTTGACCTTTCTTATACTTAGTATATATCAATTTAGATTAATATCTAATTTTATATAATAATTATGGTACATAAGATACTTAAGGGAAATTTTTTTACCCAATAATATTCTTACGAAATTAAACACCATACATACACCTTCAAATCAATGGCAATAAATTATTGAGGCGTTACATTCGAACGTGATATTTTGATAAATGTTCACGCAATATTGGCTTCTAATCTCAGCCTGTAGATGACAGTATCCCGTATGATAAATTGGTGAAAAAAATTATCAGAGAGCCCGGACGTTCGCTGGAAATTCTATTATTTTCCGAACATCTTAATTTTGGAACTTACAATGGACGAAGGGAACAAAGCTCTGTCCCTTTGCGTGATATGTTCGGGATTCAGGGTTGACGCTTTTAATTTATTTGTGATAATATTTTTATTTAATTTTTTTAGAAATTTTAACTTTTTAATTGTACACTCGTTAATTCGTTTGTATGTGTTTCGTGACTTTAAGTTAATGAAATTGTTATTTTAAAAGATATTAATGATAAACTCATAAGATGTCATCCTTGTCAGTTACTGGTCTTATATTAATTATTTTCTTTTTGATGTTATTTTTTTATTAAAATTATTTTAGACTGGAACACCGGTTTTTAACTTAAATATATATATAAAGTCAAAAGGAGGCCCTTGCTGAGGTTAAAATTTCAAAATATGTCAGCGGTATAATCCCTCAATATCTTTTGTGTGCCCTCGTATCTATTGTCCACTGTGTGATATATGGACTTCGATCAGTATAGGAGAGGCCCGCAGTTTTCCATACAATGACTTATGATCTCACACCGCGTCAGTAACTATGTTTTTAAAGCTTTTACTGTTTTTATGACTGATCTATTCGAAAACAATTCTCAAACCATAAACTAAGCTTTATATTTTTGTTCTGATAAATTTCTATATTTACTCTTTATGTAATGTTAGTTCTGTTGCGGACCGAAGATGGCAAAATTTCAACTTTTTATCACTATGACCTACTCGCAAGAAAATTTCATGAGAAAAATTCAATTAAAAAAGCTATCATACATTAATTATATCAAATTTACTTCGCTTTTAAAGTAACATTTTTATTCTGACAGATACAAATCGTACCCCGTCTAATTTACTAAAAGCTTTCTACGAAATTAAAACAATTGGGTTCATAATATTTTTATCTCCGCAATTTTTACGCTCTCAAATCATAATTTTATGAGTTTTAAACAGGTGAAAGATTAAAAATAACTCAAAATAATGCGCAACATAACTTCTACAATACAACTTTTATATCTTATAATAGACCGTATTTCATCTTATATTAACCCACTTAATTAGTAATAACTTATTACTGTTATAACAATATTTAATAGTAGTACAAATCTATTATACTATTTTATATTCTTAGACTTAGGATTTCACTTCAGTATTATCTTAATAGTGATAGATAAGTACTGATTTTCATAAAATAAACCCTCTTTTAAATTTTATAACTATTTTATGAAAACGGTGGAAAACGATGGTCGGCCACGAGTTCATTTCGGCTTTTTAGGGATAAGTACGCCTATCCTTTTAAGGTCCCAAGTCGTATTGGTTTGGAAATACCTTACCAGGCAACTGATTCCACAAAATGGTGGTGGGTTGTATAAAATGCTTTAAAAAACCACTCAGTTATGGAACACCTAACACCAAACACATGGAATTTTGTATTCTGACTCAATCTGTCAGTCGAATTTCTGATGATTATTGTTAAAATGACATGGCCTAAACAGTTCCGCTGAGTTTCTTTCGCCGGTTCTTTTCCGGGTAGGCTTGTAACAGATAGTAGAGTCAAAAACTTTCAAGGTAATTTATAAATACTTATTGAAAAATAAAGTATTTTATTTTATCTTCGATAATGAAATTCAACAGCGCTCAAACTGCTACTTACTGTGCTGCAGCTTTTACAATGTTAAAAATAAGTAGATTTCATCACTATCCTATCTAATCGAACAATAAAATATAATCTTTATGCTGCATTATCCATATCGATCCGGCTTAATCTAAGATAGCTATCACAAAGAACATTTCTTTGAAACACAATACTTACCCTAATATCGGTATCTGCCACACGCACTTATTCTCAAACCGAGCATAAATCGTAATGATTGTACATCACCATTTATCAAGAGATCGTTATTGAAAGTACTTTGTAAACGGGCGAATCTTTGGCTCCTCAGCTTATGGCTTTTTTAGTACCTATTGAATAGGCTGCATTGCGTATATATGTATTGATATTGAAATAATAAATGTGAAAAGAAATTTATTTAGATAATTTCAATAAATATGAGATATATGATACGTTATGAGATAATATTTAACTAATAAGTATACTTAAAAGTTTAAAAGTAGTTAAATTAATGGATATGTGAACAATTATAAAATTATAAAATATATTTCAAGCCAGTTTTGAAACTTGTGAAAAAACTAATAAATAATAAGCCTTCTTATAATTCATGTTGCAAAAGATTTCGTGTTCCAAATTATTCATACTTCTGTATTTATTTGGATAATGTCCATTATATTAACAAGCTTATTATACTTAACAGAATATCGAAAATGTACATTACGGATTGTATACTTAATAACGCAAATATAGTATAAAATGCTGTGGTAATCATTAATATTTCAGACTGAAGTCACGTCTCAGCCGCTCGCTTATTCAATTCATGGATAATCCGAAACGAATCTGCAGGAGCGCGTCTCAAATGGCTCGGAATAGCTGTAAATATTAACCTTATTGCTTCTACATAAGGTTCAAAACATTAACGTAAAAGCAATATGCGGGGTTCAGAATACGTTACCACTAGGGGTATTTACCGTGAAATATCGTTGCAAAGATCGACTGCACCGCTAATAAACGACTAAGCAGAAACTGTTTCACAGCAATTTATTCTTAACGTGAATACAATAGGGTGGTTAGTGCGATGATTGGGTTTCCAATTACGTTGTTATTGTGGACGAGTGTACCTAACAAATCGGTTTATCGACCATTACTGTGGTAGAATTGAAATCACTGCCCCCTATCTTCGATTTGTCGCAGTTGGCATGGAGATTTATTTTTAGTACTGTTACGAAACATTTCAAACACCTAGAAACATATGCAATTATTTTAAACAACTAGAGTATTTTTGGTGGTAAGACTAACTCGTTTTTTGTTCACTGAAATTTTATTGATTTGTCCAACGCTATATATACCTCTACAATTATGTAATATCTCATATATCAAAGGTAATTTTTATTTTTATAAATATGTAAGAAAACCTAGAGAGAAGTTATTAATTTTTTATGGTAAAAATTTAATACAAGTTTTGGTAGTTGTCATGTTAGGTAGAACTGACAGTGAGGTTGTTGTGCTATCCATTCTGCCAAGACACACTTTGCAATAGTCAAATTTTATTTTACATTATATTGAATAGAATAAATGTAGATTACAACATGTTTTATTATTTAAAATCCTTTTTCTCAAAAAAATATAATTTTCCCGTGGAAGAGCCACGCTGACGCAGTGGTCGGGCCAGCTCATTTGAAGTGACACCATGGGCACACAGAATACTTAATAAATACAAATAAAATAATATTAATAATAAATACAACTTGAAATTATAGTTGTACTTGAAGCAAATCTTATATTGTGTTTTCATGAGTGATTGAGGATATCCGATGCCCTTATACATGCCGCTTAAGTGCCGTGAAAAGCCGACAACACAATCAAAGCGTGGAATGTAGCGAGATTGTCTATTGTCGGCGTTGTTCTCTTGCTATATAGAAGACGCACCTGCTCCGTAATCCGCTAAAGAAATTGATTCCACATATCTTAGAGTGCATAGTAAAACAAAGGAATAAATTTGCAAAAAATTAAACCGTTTTTTAGCAATAGAATTTTTTCATAGCTAAAATGAATAGTACAAAATCAATAGCTGGTACACGTAAAAATTTATACGTGTCTATAGAAATAAAAGTTGACATACGTGATAAAAGATGAACCCTGTGTTAGCATAACCAGTGCTTTTGGAACTATAAGATTAAATAAATGTAATATCAGGGTACAATATCATTGGTTATGCACCCTTGTATCATAGAATAAGATATTACAATTCGAAATTTCTTATTATACTCGCAAATGAAAGAATAGATTTATGGAAATAAAATTTGTCTTATCTTGGCGAAATAGTGAAATTCAAATATTGCTTATATTTTGTTACTGTCGCTTTTTGTAATATTTTTTATGGTATTGCGGACAACGGAGCAGGTGGGTCTCCTATATGGTAAAAGAACACCGCCGCCTCTTGAACACAGAAGCCGAACCAAGAACAAAAATTGAAAAAAAATGTTAAAATTTATATTTCTATATTAATATATTGTTATTTTGTCATATAAACTATAAAAGGAATATATATGCTCTCTTGGGCTATCATCAACTCTACAACTCTTCCCTAGAACTCAATCATATATCTCTCATATTTAAGGCAGAGTTTGTAAGAAACAATATCGTTCAAGTGTTTTTCAACTTAAAAAAAGTTAAATAATAATGTCATTACAAAAAAATAACGTAGCTTTATATTGGTGCAAGAATCTTCAAGATCAGTTTAGTAGATGCAGAGATTGCCCTTTTCATACAAGGAAAACACGGATTGTGTCGCCGTTGTCCATATACGGCCGTGATCTCTTACTATATAGGAGACCCGCCTGCATAGTTACTCGATATACCATAAAAAATAAAAATAAATTCTATTGTACAACCATTTGAAGAAAAAAATGCAGCAGGATTTAAGTGTGTTTGTGTATGTCACAATCCAACGACAACAGGGAAGTATAGAAAATTACAACTCCTATTATATCATGCAACACCGTGTCACGAGAGAGCCTATATTGATCGTCACAAAGCTCGTTAAACAACGGGTGTCGTTAAATATTTAACGAAAAAACAAGGATTTAATCATTTTAAACTACCAATTAATTAACACTAGTTTTATTATTCATGTTTCATTTGGGCTTGTTTTAAAACTAGTTAAATTAAGTTTGTTCTAAAGTTATTCGAGTGTTTATTTAATTGATCAAAATAACAAACCAAATGCAATATAACGAATAAGACATAAATTTTGCGATATTTAATAATGTAGGTTTTAGATATTAACTAATAATATATATCGCCTCAATAAGTAATTTTATTATTCTGTAATAGTTTGGTAACGGCATTTTTATTAGTATAGCGGACAACGGAGCAGGTGGGTGGAGCATATGGTAAGTGAACACCGCCGCCTATGGATAACCGCGTCACAGTCCGCGCATTGGTTGTGTTGCCGAATTTTAGTGCCACTTGAGTGACATTTTTAAGGGCTTCAAATATCCTCACTCACTCTGGGAAACACAGTACAAGTACCGTTTAAGCTGAGTATTCTGTGAGCCCGTGGTATCACTTCGGACGAGCCGGCCCAATTACTGTGTCAGCATATGTTTCAGCGTGGCTCTTCCACGGGTTAGCATGGCTCTCCCACGGGACTTCTAAATAGTTTTGTCTATTTATCTTCTTTTAATAAGTCTAAAAGTGAAGATTGAATACATTTTCAAATCGTTTTAGAGTTAAAAAAATTAACAACAAAAACATTAGAATTTCTTAAAGAACCACAAGCAACATACAATTGTGAACCTCATTTGAAACAGTTTACGGATAACTATTTATTTCTCTTGTCCATAAGTAACTATATTTAATATTCACAAAAAATACAAGGCGAATGAAATGAGTTTCTGTATCTTTTATTATAAGGTATGAAAATATTACTAACTTGTACTGTCAGCAAAGAAATATTACGTTTGCAAGAAACAATTTATTGTTTCAATTCGTTGCGGTGAAAGTATATCGTATGCATTATTTTCTTACTTTTTACGGGTATAATTTTTATTTTTCTGATAAATGGTTACTTTACATTTATTTCAGTGAACAGTATCTTTGTCCGATTGAAATATTCGCTAAATGCTAACAAATTACAAAGGTAATTTAACTAAGAATTTTGAAGACTTGTAAATATATATTATAAATATATTTTTGTCTATCTGTACCAAGCGACACTCGGTGGTCATTTATCATTCATGTCTTCAGATATGAGACATGGAGACAAAAACTTGAGAGCGCCGTCACGGTACATTTGTTTCTTCTACGCTTCAATAACGCTGATACGAAATATATGAGTTGGAACGTATTGTTTTCACTACTTTTTAGAACCCAACTTAAAGTACTGTATTTTATTTATCTCTGAAATTACAAAACGATTACGCATACGTAAAGATATGAAATCTATCATAGGTTTAATTGTTTCCGCCACTCCTTAAAAAATACACATTTATCTTCGGTGATGTTCATATATATGTAAATTAAAATCGATTTTAATATGATTTTGATTTGTTGCATACAAAGCTAACGTGATTTAAGTAAGTTTAACCTTTAGTATATCAAAACATGGTTTGACTTTTAATAATATTCATATATTTTCATTAAATACTTTTCTTTATTGTTTTATAATTGTCTCCACTTGCGTAATAGGTGTATGTTTTTCAATTTCATACCGCGCTCTACCAATCTATGTAAGCAGCGACCTACAGATGTATTACCAAACAAATAGGACTTATGTAGTTTCAAGAAAGAGATCCTATAGGCCGACAAAAGCCGCGGCTCTGCTGCGTCTAAAAGTGACAATGGGCAGTGAACCCCTACTCGCCTCCCGATTTTTATAAAAAAAGTGTACTTAATAAATAACAATTGTGCCATTTTTATTAATTATTATTATTAATTACAACTTAAAAAAAATTGATGAAACTATAATAACTCTGATACTGAACTAATTAAAATAGATTCTAAATTTACGAATATTCCGACAGTATACCAAAAATGTTTTATAAAGTATTCCAATTACACAACCTTCCCATTAACGCGCTGTTTATTTATAATTAATGCTATGTACATTGGGGCAAGTGTATTGTACCATGTGTGTAAAATGATTACCACATTGAGAACAAAACCACTAATTTAAACTCGCATCTCCCCTACTTGTATACATTTTCAATACACCCTTAAAACGTACAGTGTGATGTTTTGATACGATAACATTACATGCGGTAAATTGCAATGCTGTATTTATACTAAGACAGTTTAGTTGTGCCATTATTTAGTTGAAGATCGTTGTAAGACGATAAAAATCAGCAAACATCAATAAAATTAAAAAACAATAAAGAAGCGATTTGATATCTTGGCTGCCAGTTTAGTTATGGTGTTCTGGGTGGTTTTCTCTTACCATAATGTAGGAGACCGGCCTGCTTCGTTGTCCGCTATAACAAAAAAAAATCTTAGTTATAATTATATTTATTATAAACTGAGCTAAAATAAAGTCTTATATAAAGTAGCTAAGTAAAAGATGTAAAGTAAATAAGTGTGAAACCTTAAAAATTTAAAAATCGTTATATGTCAAACAGTATGAAATCACAACCCACCCCTGGCTTCTTTGAAATCTATGACAATCAATACATGTTGACTATCTATAAATTAAACGCGGCTCCAATAATAGTGCAAAATTCTAAATACGTTAAATATTTGTTGTAAATATTATAAGTGATTTAATAATATCGGTCGTGTTTCGGTTTTTCTACTAAAAAATATAAGATATAATTTATACTATACAGTAGTTATAAGTCCATTTCAGATAATAGTGAATAATAAAGGAATTTCTGTAATAATTCCTATTCTAACGTTGTTAAACAAAAACATTTAAATCATTTTAAAGTCATAATAATAGAATAATCCTTTCAGCTCATTGAACCCAGACATCTATCATAACTCTGTCATACCACGGAGGTATTTTCAGAATACATCTACGCACAATAAAATTTCAACTTTATAATTATTATATTAGAACTGTTTTTATGTTGTTGCGTATAAAGAAATTCCGAAGTCAAATCAATCTAAGTTCTTAAATATTTTGTCCATAGAGTTTGGATGTTAGCCAAGGAAGTTTTAGTATTAAAGCCATTCTATGCAAATTGAAAAAAGTTGAAGCCACATAAGTTAACAATAATAATTTTAAAAAATAAAACTATCGCACAGCTAAGAACAGCCTCTAAAACAATTCCATTAAATGTTTATTATTTAAAAATCAAACGCAAACGTGCAGGTATGTGGTTGTTGACCCATGGACATCCTCAGTCTCTTTAGCCGCGGTTATGTTGCCGGCCTTTAGGAATAATTACGCTCTTTTTTTGAAGATCACCAAGTTTTATTGGTTTGGAAATACCTCTCCAGGCAGTTGATGATAAATTAGCTAAAAAAAACGATGAGTTGTGAAACGCCAAACATCGAAGTGAAACGGATACAGAAACTTTTTATTCGAGCTCAATGATTAAAGATAAAATTTAGCTGCAAGCAATAATTTAAATAACTTGTCAGAACATTCCCTGTTATCTGAAATAAAATTCTTCATTAAAATTCATACGCCTCTCATGATCACAATCTACCTACCTTAATTGAACAAAAAATAAACAAATTATTTTGTGTTTCATTCCATTTACCGTTTCAGATTTGTTTCAGTAACATAATATTTTTTTACAAATTTCGGTATTTTTATATTGTTATCTGACATTTAAGTATTTGAAAAAATAATATTTGTAAGTCAAGATGCCTTAATAATTTATTTAAAATTCAAATCATCAAAAATAAAATTACCAAAAACATACCTTACACGTGCTTTTTAACATAACGGCGTTTCCAATTATTTCTCAATTTTAAACCGTAGTCCACTTGCATTTTAAACAAAGCAACATTATCTAAAATCAATTTATTATGCATAAACTACTGAATAATATAGACAACAATTAAAGTTTTTGTATGTTATAGAGGACAATGGAGCAGGAGAGTCTCCTATATGGTAAAAGAACACCGAGACCCACGGACAACCGCGCCGTAGTCCTCGCATTGATTGTGTTGCCGGCCTTTTACGCAGCTTAAGCAGCATTTTTAGGCATCCGATATTCTCACTCACTCAGTGAAACACAGTAGAAGTACCGTTTCAAGTACAACTACTATTTCACATAGAGTATTCTGTGAGCCCGTGATATCACTTCGGACGATAAATGAAACCATCGATCATAGACAAATGAAATAAAGACTATAACATTCACTGTCAAGAGTTTTTTTAAATAAAAATAATATATTATTTATGTTTTGTCTAAATACGTCTTTAGAGTTGTTTTCGTATTAAAAATTACAACATTTATCTATGCGAAATAATATGCCTATCGTTTTACTTTATACTAATTTCAATTAAAATTTTAGCCAACTGCTACCTATCCAAGAATGTTTATTTCTCTTCGAACCTTTTTATTGCATATACATCATAAGATTTTAAATGTTAGCATAGAAAGTGTGGGCTTCACTTTTAAAGATTAACTGTTTTTTGAATTAAAATAAACAAAATAAGTTTTTTAAACGTGCTTTAGAGTATGTTAAATGCTGCAGTTCATCTGTTGAAAATAAACTTAACATTTTCTGAATGAAGTAAGGATAGTGTTTTCAAAAGGTAATGCTACAGTGGATAAACAAACTTGACATGAGAATGTTAGGAAAATTTCTAGAGATTTCGCACGTTGAAAAGGGGAAAATGTTGCACTCCTAGTCATAATTTGATAAAATTAAGAAGACTTAAAATGTTAAAATTGAATATAAAAAGATATTTTAGTTTCCTAAATAGAAAAAAAAGAAAAGAGGAAAAAAGGACCTTAAAGAAAAGGGCGTACACATTCCTTAAAGGCCGGTAACACACCCGTGACTCTACAAGGGCTGGAGATGTCCATGGGCGAATGAATGCTTGCTCTATATGAATGTCCTGCTCGTTTGCCACCAGATGTATAAAAAAATTAAGGCAAGGTTTCCGTTTCGAGCTCTAAAATTTACTATTTTAACTAAGATAGAAATTTTAACACTTCAGTCCAACGAGTAGGTAATTTTAAACACGGTATGCCCGTATTAATTCGACGATTTTAAAGGGTTTTAAAAGAAATATTTTTCTTGACAGCTTCATATAATCACACGTCCTTAACATATTCCGTGTTCAGATTTTGAACTAAATTTAACTTTTAATCTTTTACCGACGAAAATTAAACTCATACAATATATATATACACGCGCTGTCACTCACTATGAACGAAATGTCATGTTGTTTTGACGTCGGCGCCATCTTGAAACGCAATGGCGGTAAAGAGATAAAAATGTTTGTTAAATTAAATACTAACTCTAGTTCATAATTTGTGTGAATTGTGAGGTGTTATTAATAGACGTTTATTTTTGTTTCTTTAGGTAAGTCTGTTTGTTAGTTTTATTTTAGTGGATTTTATGTGTATTATATAAACCTTTTTTCATCATCATCATTTCTGTCGAAAGACGACCACTGCTAGACATTGGCTTTGGACCTCCATGCATACCTGTTATAAGGTCTTCTGTCCATCTTGTGGGTGGCCCTCCTTCGCTGCGATTGCTAGTCCATGGTCTCCATTATAGCTCATTCCGGCCCCATCAAACAACTTCTCTGCGTGATATGTGGCCTGCCTATTGTTACTTTAGCTTGCTAATTCCTTAATTCGCTCCTCATATCTGATTTGATCACATATAGAAACTCCGAAAGCCCACTGAGTTTGGAAAACTTGAATGAAATAGCATTTGTATCGTGTTTCGCGAGACAGTGAGGATACCAGTAGCCCATCACGTAATACAGTTTAAATGAGGAAAAAGACGGCAATACCACTTAAGTGTGAATTGTGGCAGTGAGCGGCGACGATCAAGGATGCCCACACCATATAATAAAATATCCCTCCTCTTATGTAATCATATACATATAAATCAAATGTCATTGTAATCTATGTGAGATTATCATACAATTACGGTTTTTGTGTAAAAACAATAAATTGTAAGGTATTAACAAATATCCGCTAACTGATTAATTTGAAATGCCAAATACATTTTCGATAGATGGCATTAAAATTTAATGCAAAATGGATATCATAGTTAATGCCATTTCAAAACAGTTGCGTATCATACAAAACTATATCTAATTGGTTTTCATTACAAATATGTTTTTTGGAACAAAAATAGATTATAATTACAATATTCAATATTCAAGGTATGGCCACAACATCTATAAATTAATATCTATCTAGACTAGATATTCTAATTTCTATAATTATAACCTATTATTATAAAGCCTTGGCTTAATATGAAATTATATACTTACCTCAAGAAATATAGCTTTAAATATAGCTTAAAATACAGCTTAAATAGAGAAAATATTGCTTAAATATAGCTTACATAAAGAAATATAGCTTTCTTAAAATAAATTAAGCCACGTAGCTTAATGGTTTTAAAAAGTGTACTATGAAGTGACAGG
>DWCF01002468.1:0-23853 GCA_018230265.1 Delias oraia | reverse complement strand
CAAGCGCTAGAAACGGACCAAAAAGCGATTTGGAGAGGTTGTTTTGGCTCCCACCAGTACTGAAATACATAAAATACTAATATTGTTAACGAATACACATTAAGCAATTGAAAAACTAATCAATAAAAATATATAACATGCACACGTTGGTTTGCTTATAATTTGTTAATATAATATTTATTTGTCTTATAATTTAACAAATTACAATGAGTTTTGATCAAAACATCAAAGCTAGAGAAAAAAATATGGCTTTCAGTAAAAGCTGGTACACATATTAAAAGTTAAAAATCCGAAGCTACAGTTTAAAGACTATAATTGCTAAATAAATAAACAATTGGTTATTCCAATTGAAATATATTTCTAATAATTATATACTATGGTGATATATGGGAAGAAAATTTCCAAGAAATATTTTTTCCATTACCTCAGTAATAGGAGGATAGGTGGGCACAAATCTGCCAATAACAGTAGGTAAATAAACAGTCCAGAAAGCAAGCTCCGTCTGCCTATAGTTTAACTGTATACTTGAGTTGAATGTAGTATTAAGATTCAGATATCTCAGTTGCCCAGCTTCGGCCATTTCGAAATGCACTCCGAGAATTCGGGTTCTCGTGGGATTCCTGGGGAGTAAATAATTTTAAATTAAAATCACCTTAAGATCCACGCATTATATATGCTCAACTGTATATGTAATTTAAATCAACGATTAATTATCTTTTTTTAAGAGATCTGTCTAAAGTCGCAAAATATTAAGCTACGTTACCGATATCCATTACGGACTTAACGTGCCCTAAAAATATGAAAATCTTGAACTCACCCAAACCTGGCAAAATCCGAATAAGCCTTCATAAAGAAATGGCTCATATTCCTATCATTGGGCGTCCAAGTTTGACTTTCAATCCTTTGACGCATTGGAAAGAACTCTTGGTCCATAAAAGGCTGTCCGGTGAGGAAAACTCGCTCTGTGTTATGACTATATTGTCTCCAGTTTTGTAATTTGAAAGCTTCAACCGTTGTATTAAGCACGTACATAAATACTGGCACTTTTTGCTCTAAAAGCAATTTTACCATTTTGTCTGTAGGAGCACGATATAGGAAGTCGGATAGTAGCTAAAAAAATAATTATTTTACCAAACCAAATCTACCGTTCAGAGAAATACTCTATAAAATTTTATTTTAATATTAATCAAGTTTGAATATAACTCTTATAACGCCGATGGAATATTTATGCAAAATAATATAAAGCATTTCCAATCGATTATTGGATAAAAGATATATTGTATACCTATTTATTTAAAATAAACAAAATTTCATATTTCTAGTGTATTTATTTCAAATATAGGTACGTCTAAAAATGAAGGGGAGGTACTCACATGTACGTACTGGTCACGTATAGCGCTGACATTATGAGGTTCCGGGTGATATGTGTACATATAGCGAATCGCCTCGTAAACCCCACGGGGGTTTAGTGTGTAGTTGTAGCGTAGAACCAACTCTTGCACTTTATTATTAAACCATTGTTCTGATATTTCGTAGGTAGGTGCTAGTGAATTGTTGTTGTCTGGAAAAAGAAATATTTGGTAACTCTAACGCTCACCATTTCATTACTACGCTCATGATCGTGTTGGTTTTAATTTATATATTACCTACATACATACATTCTGTACACCAAAATAATATTCATAGGCATTTATCTTAACACGTCTAATACGCATACATAATAATACATTGAATGTTAAACAATTTGTTCTCTAAACACTCAGCGTGAAATGTTAGTTCTACTTGATCGTTTTCCATCGATCGATATAGCATCATAAAAAAGACATAAAAATAAAGTTAAATATTAAGAGTTATGTTTATGGTTGAAAAACTCCGGAATATATATTTTTATATAAAAATATGTATAACAATTTCAATGATTTTATACACTTACATAAATAATAGGCTGCTTCTTGAGTGGTGACCCCGGTCATATATCTCAACGCCGGGTTGAACTGTCTTTTGGCAATAAGCTGTTCAGGAGTCGTGTCTAGAAAGCGCCAGTCTTTCTCTGTCCAACCTTCGTACCAGCCATCTCCAGGAAAAGTGAAGTTGTTCTCCATTACAGGACCCCAGGGTATAAAACCTACTTGAGGCTGAAAGTTTATTTGAATTATCAGGGCTAATTTACACATTTGAGATGTAGGGCGTGAAAATTTCGAGCGATTAAAAGAATTGGGGATAACTTTAAAAATGGACTTTTTTTTACCTGAAATTCAGCATTTCCTAGTTCATGAAAACTTCTACCCTGTCTAAGGCAATTGACGAGTTTCCAGGAAGAATCTATAGGACATCCCAATAACCTTCCAAACACCAGAGATGTGTTTTGTACTCGAAATTTGTCTTCTATCAACGCCCAATCTGCGAGGGCTGCACCACTCTGGAAATATTAAAAGCGAAAAAAATAATTTTGACGTTCGAAAAATATAACAGTAATTTTAAGACAATGATGAAATTTATGTACAATATAAATTTCACAGTTACATTTATTGGAAAAACTACATTTAAATAAGTTTACTTTAAATACTTTAGTACTTTAAATTTTTAAATTATTATACTTATACTTGAAATTTGATCTATAAATAATCTTAGAATACCTGAGCAATAATTCGCGTCACAATTTCTTTAGTTTGCGGAGCCACAGCCAATAATCCGGCTGACGCTGCACCAGCTCCTTCTCCAAATAAGGTTATGGAACCACTATCGCCATTGAATGGTTCAATATTGTCTCTTATCCAACGCAGAGCCATTGCTTGATCTAATATACCGTAATTACCAGGGGAATTCTCATCTGCAGTTGATAGAAAACCTGGAATGATTTACGTCTTTATAAGATCTAATTTAATTTAGTTTTACATAAAAAAAATAATGAATATTTGATAATTAACTAACCTAAAGCTCCGAGCCTATAATTGAAAGATACAACAACAACATTATAGAAGGCAGCCATCATATGCCCTGGGAATAGGTTAGAAGCACCAGATGTGAATTGACCACCATGTATGTAAACCATCACTGGGTACTTTTGAGCAGTAGCACCTGCTTCTGTCTGAAATAACAAATAAGAATTGCTATATTTTAGTATAAATTCTTTAAAACTCTAATTAAGTATCGAATTTTTTGTAATTATATAAAAATTATATAAAGCTGTATCCAGATCCCTCAAGATCGCAACAGGTGGGCGTCTTTGGGGGAGGCCTATGTCCAGCATTGGACTTGAATAGGCTGATGATGATGATAAAAAATTAGGCTTAATCTATTTATGTTCTATTGATTGAGAGATACATAATATAAATGTATTATTTAAAATATAATACTCTTCAAAGCAATCACATTTTTTAATATTAAAATACTATTAAAAACAGTAAATTGGTAATGGTATCAAAGCTTCATGCCACTTTGAGTTGCTAAGTGCATTGTAGTGAGTAATTAATTCTTAAGTGACAATAATTGTGAATAATCAAAGGTTAATTGGGTTAGTAGGTTTACTAGTCTTGATGCAATAATACAAAATATAGACTGAATTTAACCACTGACTATTTGACAGACTAGACTTAAATTTGCAGTGAATCAGAGTAAATTATTATTTTATACTTCCAATTTATCTACTATAAATTACAAATTTTTATCTAAATAGAAACTTAAATTTATATATTAATTTGTAAATAGAATAGATACAAACATTTGGTGAAAAAATATTCAAATAGAGGCAGTCTTCATCCATATCCCTTATTCCTTTTGTAGCACCGGTAAGTCTTACAGGCTGTGGACAAGCTGGACCCCAGTCTACGGCTTGAATAAGCTGCCAGCCTGGGTGTTGTCGGGGAGGCTAAAATAACATATAAAATGCTTATTATTAAATATTTTTAGTAGAGAATTCTTTGAAAAATAATATTTTTTAAATTAATTCCAAATCAAATTATAACAAAAAAATAATTAAGATACTAAAGATACCATTGTTTACTTAAAGAAGTTATATTACAAATATTTATATAAAATAATTCATACTCACTTTAAATCTACCTTCAAGTACAGGTGGCCTGGCATAGGGTATCCCTAAAAATACAGATACTTCACCTTGAATCCTCTCAACGGGAGTTAGCCAAGGTCTATATCCTGAATCAGGATCAGGATTGTCATACAAATAAACCTGAAATTATATATCAATAAACAATTAATTCATTAGTTAAAATATTTCAATTGTTCAATAAAATAGATATAATAGCAACTCAAACTATGTCTTCATAAAAGCATGATAACTTTTGTTAATACCTTAAAACCCTGAACTTGTCCATAGTTAGTATTAATAAAAATGTCTCTTTTTAACTGCCTAGAATCTCTTCTCTCTCTCCCTTGAAGATCTTCTCTCCAGCCACCAAGTACACCAGGAAACAAGGCATTTGGATTGTTTGGATCATGATTCTAAAAGACAAAATATTATTTATAAGACTTTTTTAGAGTCTTCGTGTATATGTCCTTTTTTGTCTTTACAAATCTACAATTAACAATGTGCATTAAGTTTAATAATAATTGGTTCAATAAATAAGGCTTAATTATGATGTACAGAATTTTCGCTATAGGTATGGTGTAATAATAATATAATAGGTAAATTTGGATTAGTGTGTGTGTACTTACAGTATTGAATTTAAACTGTTCATCCAATGGATTCGTTACAATTGGATTATATGGAAATCCACCTGGCTGATTAATATTTGGGTTATAGGGGTTGTACCTTGAAGGATCAGCACCATATCTGCGATTATTGTACACATATGTCCTATAATCAGTGTCCCCTGGGTTTGGAATCCTATTTTCTCTCAAAACATCTTGAGATGGTGCCTTATAGTAATCATTGTTGTATTGACCATTGTACAAGTCTTTGTTCGATTGACACTTCACACTTACGCAAAGAAATAAAGTTATAATTGCTTTTTTATTCATTTTCATACACTCCTAATAGGAAGCTACGATGATTCATATTAAGTATACATTTCAATTACACATTTTTATGAATTAAAACAAAACTGAAATTATCATTATATGAAATCAATGTAGTTATCGAGAAAATAATACGCTTATAACACATTCAATATACTACAATAACATTTTAAAACATAAATAAGACAGTTTAAACGGCAGCTATTTCGAAATCTACTTAGTAAACTGCTTACTGTATGTGATATATAAAGCAATGAGTGTTTATCAAAGTAGACCCAATTTAATCTAGTACAATGTTGTGACAAAAACAGTATGCTTATCAGTTTTATTCAAAGAATTTATCAGCAAAATTTAACCAATTGCCAACGCCCAATAATAACAGCTTTGTTTATCATTTTGAAAAAGACCAACTAAGATCCAAGCTTATAAAATTTGACTTTTACTTTTGACATAGAACATGTCTTTGAAACCACAGACTAAATAATACTACAATAATTGTTAATTTACTTATTTTCTCGGACGAACATTTTTATTTTTTATAATATCTTACTTTAAGCCTCGAGCCCTAGAGATCTTGTAATTCACCATGATACTACGGGTATCATGTTTACATGTATTATTCACATGATAGTACGGGAATCATGTGGCTAGCTGGTTGTGGGTCTTCTCATTTGGAGAGAGTATGGGTTCACAGAATATCAACCTTAAATAATAGGTACATGCACTGTTTCATGGGCTGAGTAAGCATACCGGAGGCCCACCAAGTTTAGTAGCTGCTTCACACAAAAAACCGGTAATGCAATCGAAGTATGTATCGCGGCGCCCGTGTCAATAGGTGGTGGTTTTACCATCACCATACGTGGTTCCCGTAGTCAATATAATAAAAAAATATATCAAAAACAAGAATATACGCATTATTTAAAATCCTAGTTTTTGCTTACGGAAAATAAAAAGGCGTTAAAAATTAAAAATAATTATGTTTCAAAGATAACATTAGAGTTTTATGAATAAATTATATACTAGACTTAACATTAACTTCCTAATAATGATTAGTATTTTTGTAAAATTTTATAAATCTAAATTTATTATAAACTTACGTATTCTGTAAGTCTTACTAATATCAAAATAAAAAAATAAATGTTTATTTTTATAGCAAATGTTCATTGTAATTGTTTGGATTGATATCAGCTGCTTAGATTCATCTTTACATTTTGAAGAAGAGGGCAAAATTCTATTTACGTCACCACAATTTTTGTCGTTCAACAGCTGAGTGTTTTCTAAAGCGCATCTTTCGCGCATTGTTAAGTGTCAATGGACGGCGAACCGCTTATTCTAAGTGAGCCTCTTGTCCGATTGCTTCCTTTTAAATAAGAAGGAGAATATTTTTATTTTATTTCTGGTCATAATTAATTTATTACTACATTAAAGTGTGTATGCGACAACACCGCTGTTATCTGATCGCAGGGGAGTAATTATGAGATTGAATGGCCGCAAGTTGTGTGCCTACCCGAAACATGATTTACAGTCTACTTATTAATTGGTTTTGTATTTTTTTTATAATAAATAATAAATTTATAACTCATTTTTAAATCTTATATGTTATTTACCATTTAATCTAAAACATATTGCAGTATATGTCAAATAGGACCAGTTTAAAAACTTTACTTATTTCAGAGCTTTATTGTATTTCATTACCTCATAACGGATGAGAGTTATTTTGGTGAAGGACAGCCATTTTCGAAGTTAAGTACCTAAAGGGGTTATTGTCTTAAGTCTAAACAAGTCGCAACTTTAAAAATTAGCAGCGACAAAAATAAAATCCATTTTGCTAGATAAAACTTTATGACGCTGTAAAGGTACAAAGTCAAATTAATCTAGAAAGAGTTTTATGTTGAGGAAAGTCCATTACTGAAAGATCTTTGACGTTGCATCAAAAGTTGCCCCTCAAGAGGCCTCGTCTAATTGGACAGTAAAGCTTTGTTACCAAGTCTTTTGTGGAATAATTAAGTAAAATTTCAGCGGTTACACGCTTCGACATTGACGCTATGCCGATGCAAGTTTGTAATATTGAAGTTCTAAAATGTCATTATTGCATTTAATTTATGAAGTTTTTTTATTTGGTTACAATTTTGTTTAAACAATATTTACAAAAAAGTAGGCCGGACTTATCAAATTGTAAAAATAAAATTCAAAAATTTTGCTTTTATTCTTACAAATACATAACCTGTCAACAATTAATAATTTACACGGCTCATACCGATTTTGTATCAGATGTCTTGTTTGTACACATCATCATCATCAGATGATGATGTCATTGATGTGTGTGATTGATAGGCTGATGCCTATCAAGTCCACTGCTGGACATAGGCCTCCCTCAAAAGGAGGGTGTTTTGCCTTTTTTTTGTTCATACACATCTTATAGAAATATAATGAAGTTTTCAAAGAATTTCTCGGTTATGATTTTGTTTGCGTGTTGAATCTCTTTCTTATTGTTCTTGAAAAATATGTTCCGAAAAAGTATAAACTTTTTTCCTCATTGTTTCTGTTTCATAAAACGACCTTTAAACATTTTGAGCATCAAAGAGCATGAGTTAAGTTATACATTGAAGTGAATAATTATATATAACGATTGGAATGGCACGTTTGGTATGCAGGTCGAATCGATAGAAATGTTTGCTATTAGTTTGACAACGCTTGATCTGAACCTAAACCTGGCATTCCACAGTCCATGTGAAACCGTGGATGCGGTAAATTTAAATAAGCTTGAAAATATTAAGTTCTATTAAATATTCGTTATAAGTTTAGTAGGCACGTACAGCCTGTAAAAATAAAGCGGTTATTTATTTTATTTTACATCCTTATTTTTTATAATGAAATTAATATATTTCTGTTCTAAAAAATTTATAAGTATACCATTAGTGTTTTATAATTATTTTTTGTTAAATAATCATAATATGATTTATGTATCTCAATCTCAATTTCATAATCATCTCACGTTGTGAATTGTGAGCTTAGTGTCTGAAATACCGCTTCGCATTGGTTTGAAGAATTATTGGAATATAACAATAAATATTTAATGGTAATGACAATGGCACCGTATTCTGATGTTAAAACTTGACTGAATATTATTAATATGACTATTTAAAGGGCGTAAGAATTAAATTTTATCAATATGACATGACTAGAATTGATTTTGACATGAAAAACTAACCCATTCTAAACTATCATTACACTACATTGGATTAATGGATACAGCAAGTCCAGTAGTAACGACGCAGCCGACTACTTGGCCAGGAGGGGCTCGGATATGGATCCGGTGGGACCGGAACCGATAATCCCGATCCTCTTTGGTCAACTCCGTAGTCTTATCAGATAGCGAACCCGATGGCAACACTTCAACTACTGGTCTAATGTATGTCAATTGAATCAAGCGTTTCCTAGCATCAAAAGTCGGCTTTCAAAAAAGTTAATCCGTATAAGTAATCCCCAAATAAGAATTGTTACTAATGCATTAACAGGACATTGTTCCGTTAACACGCATATTTGTGTTATAGGTGTTACAGATAGCCTATGCAGAGAGTGCATAGAGGAGGATGAAACAGCAGCTCATCTTCTTTTAGAGTGTACAGGAGTTGCAGTATACAGGGTACAACATCTCGGGTCTCCGACCTCGCTCTCCAAGATCGCCGACAATCCGAAGGGGCTCCTGAAGGTTCTTGGACAGCTAAGGTGGCGCCAGTGGTACATCACACCACCCCATAAGCAATTTAGGCGCTCAGATGTCGAGTTGCGAAAAATATCCCGTATTAACAATACCAATACCCACTCTAAAGATCTTATTTAATTTAGTTCTTAATTAAAAGCGTTGTAAAATGTGTATAACTTTTCTTATATTCCATAAATTGCTTCGGTGAAATGTACCTATTTGGTGAATCGTTTGTAACATTCTCGAGAGTAAAGGAACTAATGTAACTGTTTTATTTCCATCAATTCCTAAAACACTATTAAACCTTTACACTAACCGAATCGTTTAGTTTCCGAGTAAAATACGAGGAGCTGCTGAAAATTTTTTGAAACAGAACGAGAGAGTAATTATTACTGAATAAACTCTCATATTAACATTAAGGGAATTTATTAACAGAAAACGAAAAATGATCCCCATATTTGATGATTTAATTTTGATATTTATTTATCTAAAAAATTATTTATTCATGTATACAAGGTTACCAATATAAAAATACCAGATTTTGTCATTACATAAGCAAATTTAATGAGAGTACCAACGTAGATATAATATTTTAGACAATGGTAATGCATTTTAAACACAGATTAAGTCGAAAGAATGTAATGTTTAAATGTTGCAAACATTGCTTCGATATCCATTCTCAAGGGAAATTTTAACATGTCTTGCTAACCACTCGGAATTTAATCAGTGGGTGAACTTAGAGCGCCATATCGCTTGGTAACGGCTGGCTTGGGGAAAGTTGTTTATATTACTTTCTTTAACTTCATTTAGTCTTATTTTCATAAAGGGATATATTATACGAGCCATAATGTTATGAAAGGAGGCTTTATTTGAGTAGCCACTTTTATTCTTATCGCGAGAGGTGATGTTTTTATTTTTTCGCCATGTTTTTTTTTTCTATCGACACGTGATCACTATTTACATCCTATTACGTTTAAACATATCAGTTGTAACTAAATAATCTTTTCTGTGATTAAAGTACGTGAGTTTATATTCAATTTAATACTAATTTATATAGAAATAATATCTTTATAATTTAAATAAATTAAACAGACAATATGTTTAGCTTTTTTTAACGGGTATTAGGTAATTTAGGAACGTCAATAAATTTGGCTGATGAATCTCTGCGGCAGATAAATTTGCTTTTATTAGAAACATCCTATCATTCCTTGTGTTTGAAGCCGCCTTTGTATAATCTAGACAGGTTCAAATAGTAAGCCCTCACAAATTGTCGTGTTTGAATGCGTTCTATGTATCTATAGAATCTTCAAATTGTGAGCTTAAATGCATATAATTGAATGTTTTGGAAGATAATATTTGATTAACAATACAATTTAACAATAAGTATGTATAATACAACTTTAAGTAAATTATATTCTACGTATCTAGATAAAGAAATATTTTTGTCTTCTCCTATAGTAGGTATTATCAGTGTAGCTGTTTTGGCGTGCGTATTATTTCGTTACATTGAAATTTCTTCAAAAGCATCAAAGAAATAACATTGTGAAAACAAGTGGATAAGTTTTATACACCATATTTTACCTTAGGAAACTCGGAAACGATGCTTGAATGAAATTAAGCGTGAAATACTTCGAAATAGGTATATTTATTTTATGTAGATTGTAGACCTTCGTTATATGTCTTCCTGAAAATACTTCAGCATTAAAATTCTGTCTGTAATTTACGTAGTTCGTAATAAAAAGAGCACCAGATTTTAAAATTGTATAATTTTATAATGTTTCGCGGTATTCAATGACGAGGGATCATTTTTATTGGACTCTGTTTAAATTAATACGTGACTTGGGTGTGAATTGTACTGTTATATAATCGAGATTTTTATAAATTTTTTTAATCAGGTTGAAATATGGTTTATATCTAATATGTTTAAAAATACTGTCTATATCTAAGCAAGCTGAACTAAAAAAGAATTTTGCGCCTTGACTTGAGTCATTCGCAATGGTTCTAACAGGCAAAACTGCAGTTTATTACTCCATTAAGAGGTTTTTAGTACAAGACATATAGCGTAATAAGTTTGCATCTCAGACGCAGATAAAGACAAAGACTTTTAGTACCTACCTACTACAATGTAGTGCCGCTTTAATACTTAATCATAGACACTGTTATATATAGTTAAAATGTTAATGGCCCAGCTATGCAAATGAGAGTCAATATTGACAGAATCGGTTCACGCTGGTTAACTATTGTTTGAAATACGCCCTTTTGCCAGACTGAACAGAATTGAGTAGATAATTACCGAAAGGAGGTTCGATTTAACCGGATTTAAATCTAGTTTCATTTTGATTTATTAATAGCTTAATTATAGAATCTGATGGTTTAAATAAAACATTTGCTTTTAGTTTTCAGTGTCAGATGAACATTGAGGTTATAATTCTATTAAGAAATTAATAAATTACCCTTTCGCTTTAATATGTAGTACAAAGTGGTCATAAATCGTAGATATATACCGCATGTTCGCTTACGGTTAGCTTTTTCTATGTTTATTTTATTTACTTTGTTCACCTGGATGTTTGGCGTTGCGTAGAGATGTTGCTTCGCTTAACATCTTCTATCGCATTTATCACGGGAAATGTTTGGAAGAGCTCTTTGGATTGATATATGCTGCTGGTATATTATAATTTCACCATCGAGCATCGAGGCAGAACACAAAGGTTCATCGTTTTCACCTCGATGTAAATTGTTTAAAGTACTTACTGACAACGTTTTAGATTTGGTCACATTTTCAGCCGATACTTCCAAAACAACAAGATGAAACATAAAAAATAAATTAAAATAAGAAATTGATATATGTATAATTAGAATTTTACCTTGAAGTCTATTTGTTTAGTTAGCTAGTTGTTTTGAAGGGAGGTTATTATCCAGTAGAGAATTTCTTCCATACCAATACGTTTGTGATGGAGATTTTATAAATTTAAATTAATATACAAATATATAAATCAAATATATATTAAGCGCGTAATGGGTCCATAAATAACGGTATACTGGGTCCCAAAAACCATTATGTTCAAACGATACGTCTATAAACTCGAGTGAAAACAAGGAGGCCTCCATTTGTTCGGTATTATTCAGACCTCTGTTTTAATATTTATTAAACTATTTAATATTTTGATTGAAAAGCATGAAAATTGTTTACAATACATTTATGTAACTTATATATAAATTGTAAAAGTAGATCTGAGCCCAGCGTGCTAAAATGTTTAACACTAAACACATTATGTTACACAATTAGTTATACAATACCTTCAAAAGGTGTTCAAGAAAGAGACATAATAAAGTTAAAATATAACTAAATACATTTTGATGTTCGTAACTATATTAAAACTTCTTACCTTATGACACTTACAGGTTTAATTAATTCTTAAGAAGTTGTGGTCCTCTCTAACTTTGCCACTATACGTTATCCTTTTTTTATAATAATTAATTCTTATTAAACTCCACCTATAAGACTGACAACATGTATATCAGTTTGATCAATGCTTAACCATTATTTAATAAGTCTACCATGAAGCGAGAGGTATCTGCTTCGAAACCCAATTCGTGCAATTAAATTTAAAATTAAATATAAAAATTATAATTTATTCGGTCTCTGAAAGGGCTTGACAGTGGACGGGCGAGTGTCTTAATATACGCACCCGTGGGAGAGCCACGCTGAAACATATGCTGACGTGAAAATTGGGCTAGCTCGTCTCTAGTGATACCACGGGCTTACAGAATACTTAACGTGAAATGGTAGTTGTACTTGAAACGGTACTTGTATTGTGATTCGCTGAGTGAGTAAGGATATCGGAGGCCTTTAAAAATACCGCTTAAGTGGCGTAAAAAGCCACCAACATAACCAAAGCACGGACTGAGGCGTGGTTTCCATGGGTGGGAGTGTTCTATTACCATATAGGAGACCCTCCTGCTCCGTTGTCTCCTATAAAATAAAGATACGCCCAGAACAAGAAAAAACAATCATGGAAATAATCTAGGTTTTAATATAAATTCTTATATTTAGTAGTAAGACCTATTTGCTATCTTTTTCTAATATGAATATATAATAATATTAATATAGAGCTTAAAAAAATACAATATTTATTTTATTTTATAGCGAGCAATGGCGCAGGCGGTTCCCATGATAATAATAGATCATACCCCTGAAATTAAGATATATAAACATTAAAAATTACGTAAAAAGATTAAAATTCGTGTATTTTCAAAGATATTGTAAGGGATTCAGCTTTTGTGGGATTATTGCGGCTTAACTCACAACCGTATACATTATATTTGTAATTCAATTGTTATATTGTTCAGGTCAAATATAATATCTTGGATATAAATAATAAAGGCAATGTATAAGTTATATTTCTGTTCACTTCAAAGCTATTAGAAAAGTGGCATTTATGTGACAGTAATTATATCATCAGAAATGAATTAATATCTCCTTTATTTATTAAAAATAAAATTACAATTTTTACAGATATTATATTTGAGATGACACAAATTAAGAATTGACAATTGCCATTTTTTGATAGTATAGCGGTAACGGAGCAAGTCGGTCTCCTATATGGTAAGAGAACACCGCCGCCCATCACCAACTGCGCCACAGTCCACGCATTGGTTGTGTTGGCGGAATTTTACGCCACTTAAGCGGTATTTTTTAGGGACTTCGATATCCTCACTAACTCACCGAAAAATAGTAGAGGCTCCGTTTCAAGTACAACCACTATTTCACGCCGAGTATTATGTAAGTCCGCGGTATTACTTCAAAGAAAAGCCGACACAATTAGTGCTTCCGCATATGCTTCAGCATGGCTCTCCCATGCGTGTGACACTATTAAGACACTCGCCCGACCACTGTCAAACATTTCCAGAGATCGAATAGATTATAAATTAAATTTTATTTTATATTTGTCCGGACCAACCTATTAAACCTTTTCGCTACAAGGCTCTCAAAAATTCAAACTCTTAATTTGTGCTATTAAAGATAATTCATTCATAAAACAGCAATGGCTTCAAAAATATGAAAATGGTGAATTAGTCTGGTAAATTAAATTAAATATAATTGGAAATTAAGTTTATTTAAAAGTGAAGAAACTTAGCATGACCAGATATTAAAGTCTACATTTCAACTTACCAGAGTACTATGTGAATATATGAGTTGAGTTTTAAAGAAACAATTCTTCCAAACTTTTTACCTTTTAAAAGTAAAGTTAAAACCAGGATTAATGTTTTTAAAATAACTATTTAACATAGTTTCTTGAGTATCTTCTTATTTCTATCTAGTTATCTATACTTAAAATAAAAGTGTTAGATTGGAGACCACGGACCGGCAAACGCAGCGTGAGACGTTCGCCCACAACGTGGACAGACGACCTTATAAAGATCGTCGGAAGACGCTGGGTGCAGGTCGCCTCCGACAGGTATTGATGGAAGTCCAAAGGAGTGGCCTATGTCCGGCAGTGGACATCTTACGGCTGAAATGATGAAGATGATGATAATAAATGTGTAGAAAGTGCATATGGAAAAAATCGAACATCGTGCTGTTATAAAGTTCCTTATCAAGCAAGGAAAATCTGCAATATGAATGAATGAGATGTCATTAGTTTAAGGCGACTCTTATCCGGGAAAAACAGGTTTACAAGTGGCACAGTTTATTTAAACAAGGAAGGGAATCACTTGAAGACGACTCGAGGCCGGGTAGGACCATGGAGGTGACCACATCTCATCTTATCCAAAAAGTAGAAAAAATTTTATTCGATAACGTTTGACTAAAGAAGAAGCAACTCGCAGAAATGGTTTGAGTATGCTATACAACCATTTTTAAAATCCTGCACGATCATCTTGGCATGACTAGGGTCAGCCAAAGATGGATGCCGAGAATGCTAACGCCGCCGCAAAAACAACAGAGCGTAGTGTTCACGTGCATTTTTGGACCTCTGTAATGAAAACAGGGATTGTGTACTGCCCCGATTTGTTACTGGAGATGGTTAATTGTAAAAGAGAAAACATTTTTTTATGAGGCTATACATCAATTAATTGAAAGATTTGAAAAATGTATCCGTCTTGCAGGTGAATATTTTGAATAAGAAAAATAATGTTTTTTATTTCCACCCCGTATCTCCCATTCCGCGAAAATAAAAACCCTCCCTCATAGAATTAAATATATGTACACCTATAAAACCACATAATTTAAGTTTGCAGTTCACGGTCGCGCCAAAAAGCGAGAACAACCAAGAAACTCAAAAATTATTAAACTAATTTATAGTGTATTATTAAAAATCCATTGCGCTAAGCCAATAGTTTATTCTGATCACCTTAATTAAGGATTAGAATATTTTCCGGATGAAAACGTCCACTGCGTTCATATATATCATAAATCGTGTCGGTATTTGCATTTTTAATAATAAACGTATTTAGTCGTGATGTTAGAGTCGTAGCACGGGCGTGTGAGTCAAATCGAATTAAATGGGACGTGAGGGTAGAAACTTCATCTAATGTGATTATCAGTACCTTTAAAAGTCAAAATGACAACAATCATCACGTTAAGTACATGTATCATTTACGATTGAAGGATTTTCATTTCGAACACACAATCTTTAAAAAAATATATTAACTTATAATATATGTTATCCGGTTTTGAGCCGGATTTCTGTAAATAGGTATGAGTCCAAGAGAAACAAATTGAATACGTAGAGGCTATCGTAAAGGTAGTAAATCAGAATAAGAGAGCAACTTTTACTTTAGAAAAACATACTACGTCTTGATAGAACCATAAGAAGGGTTTGTGAGCTGTGAGCCCTTACTAATAATAATAAATGGCGTTAAACTGCCGCCTGGTGCCTACCTCGCTCCTAGATGAATTATTGCATAGTGTAGGAACTAGATAAGATTTTAAAGCTCTGGCAATATTTTATGAATAACAGAAGTATATATGATGCCATTCTTTAACACTATAAATGGTAGAATATAAAATTTATGAAATAATTTTTTGTTTATAACAGACAACACAGCAGGTGGGTCTCTTATATGGTAAGACAACACCGCCGCCCATGAACAACCGTGCTACTGTCCGCGAATTGGCTGTGTTGCCGATTTCCTCACTCTGCGAAACACAGTACAAATACCGTTTCACGCTGAGTATTCTGTGAGCTCGTGTCACTTCGGATAAGCCGGCTCAATTAGTATGTCATATACTTCAGTATGACTCCCCCACGTGTAATCAATAATATGTTAATATATCAAAAAATAAGTATTTATAAATTGTAAACGGCATTTGCTATACCCAGGCATTGAACAAGCTTATTATTGAAAATCCATGTGCGTTTAAATACATGTATTTCTAACAAAGGGACAATATAAACTCGCAGAAACCTGAACAGAATCTGCTCGGAATGACAACGGTGGCAATCCAGTCAAATATCGTAGAGAACTCGTGTTCACAATTCCATCATTCTGTTAGTAAATATGTAAGATTTAAAATATTAAATTTAAGAAGAATTTGAAAGTGTAAGATAGTGTCAATAGTTTTATTGAATAAGGTTATAATTTTATTTTATATTCAGTAAACAAACACAATGAAGTAACAAAATAAATAAAGATACCTCAAACGTGTAATTAAATAATTTGTTGTAATTTAAATACAAATTTTACTACAAGTATATCTCTGATTTAAATTTAACGAAATTATTAAAATAACTTTTTTTATGTTATAGCGGACAACAGAGCAGGTATTATGGTAACAGAACACCGCCGCCCATGGACAACCGCGTCACAGTTCGCGTATTGGTTGTGTTGTCTGATTTTTATGGACCTTTGATATTCTCATTAACTCAGAGAAACACAGTAGAAGCACTGTTTCAAGTAGATTCAACTACTGTTTCTCGCTAAGTATTCTGTGAGCACTTCGTATCACTTCGGACGAGCCAATAAGTACTGAAGCATGGCTTTTCCTTGGGTGAAATTACGTTGAATTGAAAGCATTACATATTCATAACCAGATAGCATTTATAATATCATCGGTTATACAAAGTAAGGCTTCTTAGACGAATAGTCTGTAAACAAATTACGCAAAGGGTGACGTAATATTAAAAATTCATGTCAAAAATATTCTTCTCTTTATATTTTATTTTAAAGAACTCCGTCACTTCAGTTGATCCAACAACTTAAAATAGAAAAAGCGACGAAAGATTCGGTCAATAAGTAGAAATTATGATGAAAAACGACGTTGCTAGTGATTGTCAGCCCTTCGGCCACAACAAAGTTTTATCCCGAGCCAATTGCTTCTTATAAATGATCGGCTTTCCTTGTAATCCTCACAATCTCTTGAGATCTCGGGCATATTTTATGACAGAGACACTTTTTCCTCTTAAGTCTTCATAAATTGTAAAGCAATTAGAAATTTATATAAAACGTTAAATGTAAGAACAACCTAAATTTGATGGTAACAATGTCCTATGGTTTAAAAAAAATATGATTTTCCATTACAAATTGACACCTTATGTAATTAATAGCAATAATATACTTAGTACGTAGTAATTACTCATTTTTTAAGGTTATACAATTCTAGCAGTTTATAACTTTTATTAATTTCTTCCTAAGTAACAGTGTATATAATTATATAATTGTATTTAAGTTTTATTAAGAACTTTTAGAATTTATTACGTTTCATTATTATTCACATAGCCGAACACTTTACAGATATGAAAGTCTCTTACCGAAGTGATTTTTTAAACCTACTACGAAGCGAGAGATATCGGATTAAACTAAACAAACGAAATAACAAAAATAATTTAATTAACAAAAGGTTCGGCATTTGGAAGCACTTGACACTGGCCGGGCGAGTGTCTTAACACTGTCGCACACATGGCAGAGCCACGTTGAATCATATGCTGATGCACTAATTGAGTCTGCTCGTTCGAAATAATACCACGCGCACACAAATAAGGTAGTGTTTAATAGTACTTGAGACGTTCCGCCACGCGATGGAAAGACGATCTCATGAAAGCCGCGGGCAACCGCTGGATGCAGATTGCTCAAGATCGTAAGGGCGTCTTTGTGGGATGCCTATGTCCAGCAGTGGAATTGATAGGCTGATGATGATGAAACAGTTCTAGTAGTATATTTGGCCGAGTTAGTGAGGTATTTGATGTTCTGGAAAGTATACCGCTGCAACAGCGTAAAAAGCCGGCCACACAGCTGAAGCGCGGATTGTGGCGTGGTTCTCCAAGAGAGGCGGTGATCTCTTACCATAGAGAAGACCCGCCTGCGACGTTGTCATACTATATTATGGTATACCATAAAATATATTAGCTATATTTTATTGTTAGGAGTTCCATTGTAATCATCGACTCAAGTAAAAACGATCGAGCGGCGGATGCAATTCAATTACGTTTCTCGATCTCAATTTAGTTGTGCAAATACCCTTTGAAAGTTACAGGTAAGGTCTGACCGAATCCGGGTCACAGAAGAATCGAACAGGATTGGACAATACGGTAAATCGACAGTGTAGCATTGATTGCTCGCCTTTTGTAGCCATTTGTTTGCCGATGTTTTAACCAACAAAATTTCTTTGTGAATTGATTGTTGGATATATCGCTAAAGCATGACACATAGAAAAATTAAGTTAGATTCTTTAATGTTTAAATATTCTATTTTTTTAATAGGATTAATCGGTTAATGTTTGTAAATATATTTTAATATACAAACACACCCACAATTTACATACAATACATATTACCACTCTGCATTGGGTGTCAAAGATATGTCCTTTATTTAAATTTATATCGTTTATTGATTGCCAACATTTTCGTAAGAAAGTTTGAAATTGTTTACCTGCCTCAGTCTCGGAGTAAAATAATCAAATGAAATTTTCCTTTTAATGAACAAAATAAAAACTTCATCAGAGCCTTATGAATTCATAAAACGTTCCTTGTGAGGCCGTTTCATTTGCGTCAGGTTTATTTTGTTGAGTGTGTACATATAAAATGTAATTTATTTAAAATCGCTACTTTTATAGAAATCTTCAATACATATTTTTGTTATGTCCTCGCAAACACATCATTTTGTGACATATTCCATAAAATTAATATAATTTAAAAAATGACTTAAATTTTTTTAACTACATATGTATATATGAATATAATAATATTATATTATATAAAATATAATACTCATGAAGTTGCTTGCATTAAATAAAACATTAGTTAAAATTAACTTTATCATAAAATATATATTAACTGTATATATTTAAATTAAACATTTTTTATATTAAAATCAAGCAAATTCGAGATCGTTTGTCATTTTGTCTCTTTTGTTCGCGAAATAGAAAACTGTATGTTTTCATAATACATTATACGTGGCCCATTTCTTAACATCTGTCAAAATTTGAAGCAACTTAAGGGTAATAAGCCAGTGTACTAAGTTTTAACAGATTTACTTATAAATTTATAACTACAATACAGTAACTACAATCGACATTTGACGGACTAAATAAGAAGGTTGTATTCTACATCAATTACTTATTTCATACCAACGATTATAATTATACTAAAAACTGATTTTTTGAGTTGCCGGTTTGATGCTCGCATATCCCACACATAAACATTAATTCTTTCAATTCTTCCTTTTATTATATTATTATTTATTATATTTTTGTATTATATTGCAATTTTATCGCATGTTAAAGTGAACTGAAACATAACTCATAACTGTAGACTGTTCATGAAGTTAGCACTCTATGAAAAAATTATATATTTTAATTGTTGAAATCTCTAAATAATAACGTTTTGGTGTGATAAAGTCATACAATTTTATTAATTAATAAAAAGTTATATTAAGGTATTAACATTGAAAAATAAATTATATCGAATGAGATACCATTGTTATGGCTTTTTATTGTTTTCTCCGTGAATATCTTTGTATATAATCGACACGTTGAGACTTTCATTTAAAGTAAGATGAGCATTTCTAACACTTATTAAAAATGTGGAAGCCTTTTCTCCTCTGTAATTTCAACAACCTCCATTGTGTACGCAACCGAAATATAATTCCAAACTTATTGAAGCGTAAACAAAACGAATACTTCATAGATTGAAGATTAAATTCATTGTGGTTAAATGCAATTAGAGTTAACACACTTAATTATTAACTTAAGACTTAGAACAGGATCTTTTAAAGGCATTCGTTTTCAATTGCTTTCCTTGTTCAGATAAAAGTTTTTTTCATTCTATTTTCTATTAGTAAGTTACTTTGCCTTGATGTTTGACCTCTGTTCAATTAAATAGATTGATCAAAGTGCCTTTCGCCGACATATATGCGATAAGCTTATAGTATTTGTCTCTTTAGTAAAGATTTATTTTGGCAAATGAGAATATATATGAGCCAAGCTGAATCATAAGAGGCACAGAAACTTGGTACCTCAACATCGGCCTCATCTCAAAGCTCAAAGTCACTTAGCGAGCTATGGAGAGGGCTATGCTCGGAGTTTCTTTACGTGATCGAATCAGAAATGAGGAGATCCGTAGACGAACTAAAATCACCGACATAGCCCTCGCAATTAGTAAGCTACAGTTGCAATTCCTTAAGCTACATAATTTACGTAAACAAAAAATACCACTATTAACACAGGGATCGCTTATTTATTCAGTAACAACGAATAACTTTTCATTTATGCTGGAATGATTTGTGCCTACTCAGCATCGAGTCCTGGAAGATGAGGTGTGCTAATGTCTACTGGGGAAGGTAAAAGGGGAATATCGGGTGTGCCAACATTGACGCTGTCAACAATGTGAACGTGGTCGGGTTTAATGATTTCCTCTGGGACAATAGCGTCTTCTACGGGGATCTCAATGATGTGAGTCTTCGCGTTGATGTTGATGACAAGTCGTAAGAAGGAGGATTGTTGTTCAACCTTCTCAATGAGAGCCGGGCCGTTTGAGATGTTTTCTGGTATAATGGCGGGGTTTAAATCGATATCTTCATTTTCAATAATGGGACCTGTGTTATCTGGCATTAGAATATTACGGGTTGGTCCGGCGACTGCCACAGACAAGCAAAAAGCGGCTAGCACGAGGAATTTCATTTTTATGCTGCAAAAAAATATAAATATGTTACTTGCATTTAATAAATTATTAAACCAGCTCCATTGATATTACATCATCATCATTTCAACCGTAAGACGTCCACTGCTGGACAAAGGCCTTCCTCTTGGACCTCCATGCATAAATGCATTGATATTTAGGTCATAATAAACTTATAAAAACATTATATATATGATAAATTGTAAATAAGTAATAAATGCATATAAATGTAATTTTTAAACAAAAACGATAAAAATACATTAGAAATACTCTGTTTACTAAAAACATTTTAAGATTTATTCAAAAAGACGGCTCAGCCTGAATAATAAGAAATGAAGTCTACTCACCGTTTGTTTTAACAAATTATGTTTAAAAAAACTAAATATAAGCCCATAAATACTAATTATTATCAAAACGTTGCGCATTATCTAGTCAATGTAATTTATTGCTCTTTAATCGCCGTATCATGATAAATATGATGGATCGGTGTTATAAAAAAAATCTTAAGTACTTAAAAATGAGTTCATACTTTTCTGGAAAAGATAGTTCCTAAAGTGGTAATTTTCTAATATCATTTATTCACATGCCACATCATATAAATTTTCTTTAAAATCCCACTAAAAATATATGATGTTGCAAATATTTATTTGATTGTGATTACTTACTGTAAAATATATGAAATTAAATGCTATTAAATTTAATTATAATTAGAATTTAATAATAAATTATAATATAATTGTGTATAATGTTATCTTGTTAGAGATATAAATATAAAACTAATTGACTAATATTTTTTAAAACATGCGTCAAATTGATAACCTACTTTACAGTGTTTTTAAGCTTGGATATTGCGTATGAGGCACTATTTAATATGATCGTGTTTTCTATTAAGAGCCTCATAGCTAAGTGGTTTAATAAGTGTAACATGAAGCGGGTTCGAATCCGGGTCCGGTAATAAAATTACTTATATTTTATAATTTATTCGACATTAAGAAGGTCTTTACGGTGGTTGGGCGAGTTTCTTAATGCTATCGCACCCGTAGAAGAGCTAGCTCGTCCAAAGAGTTACCACGGGCTCACAGAATACTACGCGTAAAATGATACTTGCACTTGAAACTGGTATTTCTATTGTGTTTCACTGAGAGAGTGATGAAATAGGAGGTCCTTAAAAGTGCCATTTAAGCGACGTAAAAAGCCGTCAACACAACTAATGCGCGGATTGTGGCGGGGTTGTCTATGCACGGCGCTGTTCTTTTACCATATGGGAGACGTAATACGAAAAGAGTATCAACATTTGAATTGTGAAAAATTGAAACATTGAGTAACTGAATTTCAGATTTTTAAAAATAAATCATAACTCCCCACATTTCTTCTTTTTTCTACAAATAATATATTATAGTTAATATGTGCTATATTAGCTTTCATAAAGACACCATAATTTCCTTTTTATTATGTCAAAACAGTTTTTTATTATTTATAGATTATTGAAAGTTATTGAAGAGGAACTATAATTTTAATTTAATTTCTCTAGAGAACGTATAAGTGGTACCATTCATTCACAGGTTAATTCAATATTCTAGTTATATCTTCTGTTAGCTCTCAACAAGTTCCCATCCATTGCGATATAGTCTAAGAATTAGCTTATAAAAGGGTTAAAATACCAGTTTCTACTATTGTATAACTATGATATAAATGATTTTTGTAAGGCTGAATGTCTTTTTTCTGGTATAGCGGAAAAAGGAGCAAGTGGATCTCCTATATGGTAAGAGAACGCTACCACCGGCCGGGATTTGAACCCGATACCTCTCGTTTCATGGTAGACCTATTAAACCACTTAGCTATGAGGCACACATCAACAACTATTGCTTCAATCGTTGTTTGATACTATTTTCTACTTTTCACACACTGTTCATACATTTTCTATATCTAATAGGAGATATATCCAAAAAGAGAATATTATATGCATAATATTAGATTTTAACAGTTCTTTGACTACATTATATAGATATAAAACGACTCCATAGACGCTCTATTATCAGATCATAGAGTCTGCATTCCATTCTCGCTTCGAAATCCTATCTCAGATCTTTAACAATTTCATTTTAATACTTTTCTTTGTTTTTACCTATCGCATTGTATCTCTTACCTGCATCGAGTTTTAATAACGCTTTTACGCTTTAACGAATTCATTTATAAATATTTGTGGAGAAGCAGTACCTACTTATTCAATTATAAAACATTTAGCCAATATTTGTACCAGTTTTAACTGTTTTTGAATGTTTTTAAATTTAATTTTAGGAAAAGCCATTTCACTCAGCCATGGTTCTTTAACCACAAAATAATTATTTAAAATCCATGCTCTTTTAGTAAGTTTTGAAAATTCTAACATGCCAATGATTAAATCAATAATAAATAATTATTTTCATTTGATTAATATTTATCAAATGCAGTCTTAGTAATGCAAGAGAGTACCTTCATTAAAGAAAGTGGGGTGCGCAATTAATTCTCGGTTACTTTCTGAACTTTACACATATTGTTACACTTAATGTGCATAGACATACGTTACACATACATTTTAAGTAAAAAAGATATTTCTATTTATATGAATACAAGAAACTCACTTTAGAAATAGTTTTACAACAGTCTTGGCGAGTAATGCTGCTGTCTGCTTCTGACAGACAGTAATTTTGGTCCAAGTTGTATTTAGGAAGATTTTAGTAAACATTTTGGTTGAGAATTTCAACATTTTTAACAAATATATATAATATTAATTGTGGTGGGGTATAAAATTATAGATAAAATGCAATGCATAGTTCATCTGGACCATTTGTAAAACAAACATTATTTGTTAAGCTAATATTATTCAGATTATTAAATTGATGACCGTGACTTTGTAACATAGTAATTGGATATTACTATCTTTCAAAGTTTAAAAGTAAGGTTGAATTACACAAGTTGATTCAAAGTATTATACGGAAATCATCATCATCATCATCATCAGCCCATCTAAATCCACTGCTGGATATAGGCCTCCCCCAAAGACGCCCACCCGCT
>DWCF01002467.1:0-23858 GCA_018230265.1 Delias oraia | reverse complement strand
GCTGCATTTTGTTCAGGTCTAGTGGTAGTAAACGACCCGGTGATCAATCGGAACAACTACACGGTGGCAGAGTGGCTCACCACCAGCAAGCCCGGGCTGTACGGTCTGGTGGGCGGCTGCGCGAACCCGACCGGCCTCGCCTTATGCTTCGCCCTCCTCGTCCTCGGCGTGTCCAGCAGACCGGCCGTCAGGCGCGGCGGATGCTTCGAGGTTAGCACCGCGTCTCCACTCACCCTCCACTTTTCCTAGTCTCGCCACCCTGCACCGCAAGCACAATTCGAATTATATCTTTGTTCCAGATATTTTATTTCACACACCTGCTGTATATTCCCTTCTGGATTCTTTTGTTGTTCCACGCTCCCAACTTCTGGAAATGGTTCATTGCACCTGGCACCGTTTATATAATAGAGAGGATACTCAGGCTCACCTGGATGAGGTAAGGCCTAACTTGCTTTATTCTATGACGTTGAGTGTTCAAATATCAAACAGACCGGCGTTATACAATCCCGTGAAGGTTCTACGGATAGTTGAGACAATTTGTTTCCGGTTAATTTTGTTTCGCGCCATTGCGTCGTTGAAAGGGCGAGAGAGTAACTGAGAGTGATCAACTTATAGCACTGGCTATATATGGCTGATAACTTGAATGGCTGTGCGACGCAGGTCGGAGCGAGGCAAGAGCTATATCTCGAGCGGCATCCTGCTACCGTCACGCGTGACGCACCTGGTGGTGAAGCGGCCGCCTCTGTTCCACTTCCACGCCGGGGACTACGTGTTCGTGAACGTGCCAGCCATCGCGCGCTACGAGTGGCACCCCTTCACCATCAGCAGCGCGCCGGAGCAGGACGGTAGATCTCTCCATTGCACACTGATTCTACTCACCTCTTAAAAAGTTCTAAGTTTTATTTAGTTGCTTCTGACTCTATTGCAGACTACATTTGGCTGCACATCCGCGGGGTGGGCCAATGGACCAACCGTCTCTACGAGTACTTCGAGGCGGAGCAGCGACGGCTGCATGGCGACACCCACCGGTTTGTTGACCTTGCCTACTTCATCCGAGGCTCAAATATTTAAGTCCCCGAGGGCTAAACCATTTGCGACTATCTATAAGCTGTACGATGCGAAAAAGCAAGTGACAAAGCACCTATTTCAGAGCAATAAGCCGGACGGTGTCCCGAGAAAGTTGCGGTAGCGCGGCGAGCCGGCGCAAGGGTTCCAGCAGGGGCATGCCCCGCTCCGTGGACTTCTCGCCTCTCGCCTTCGAGAACAACGCCTTCTCTGCGGAACAGGGCGACGAGTTCAAAGGTTTTCCATCCTCTTCTCTGCTGCCTTGGTTCATTCGGAATTCAGTAGTTTCTAAAGGCTGCTTAAGAAAACCACGTAAATCCTATGTTGATGTGACATTGAAAGAGTCAAAACCACCTGACCCTGTTTTTACACCACGAGCGAGCTACAGCTCGCTCGTGGTGTAAAAAGACATACGTTACAACGTATGTCTTCCTGCTGTAAATCTAAGAGCTAGGGCGTTGTCAAATAGGTCGAACACTTAGCGCGAGTCTTCAACATTCCTAAACGACCACGCTAATGGCAGGATGTTGTGAGCTGCCTCGCGCATCTACACACCGTCGCTTGGCAGCGGTGAATAGTTCTCGGTTACGGCCACCAACCACCACTCGCCTTTACTCCCAGACCATGTTCATTCCTTATTTAATAAAACATTTCATAAACGTATACATAAGCTGTATATCTGTTTGGCACATTTGCAGCGTCCTCACCGCGTCAGAACATTCGTCCGATGTTCCTGTCACCGTTGAAGCAGATGGAGAAGTCCCACTCTATGCCCGATGTCTTCAATATTGTTAAGAGGAAACAGAAACTCAGTCCGTGAGTCAGTCATTTGATGAGACATACCTTATAGCATCTCGTTGTACTTTATTGACTATTACTGAACAATGGTTGATACATAAAACCGTTTTATATGCTGTCCAAAATCTTAATAAATATAATATTTGTTACATTGCAAATTGCAATCTACCACTCCAATTTTAGCCATAATTTCGTAAGTGCGTGCTATGAAGCATTCGTTCCATTATCCATAGTAACATGGTTGGTATAGACAATGATCTAAATCCCCGCAGACAGCCCGAGAACTACAGAGCGGGGTCGGAGCTGCACATCGCGAGTACCGCGCGGCGGCAGATCACGGGCGGGACGCGGGACGCGGCGCTGGCGCACAGCTTCCGATACATGAGGACCAAGCCCACCATCATCCCCTGCCGCCCGCCCGACGAGAGGCGCCGCTCCAACGAAAGCATCTTGAGCCTTGGTAAAGTCGCTCGCTATCATCACAAAACGGTGGTTCATATTGCCGGGAGCACTTTCCTGTGCGCTTGCTTCAAAGTGTTCAAAATACACAGCGTGAAACAGTATTTGAACTTGTAAACGGTACTCTACTGTGTTTCGCTGAGTGAGTGAGAAAATCGGAGGCCCTTGAAAATTCCGCTCAAACGGCGCAAAAAGCCGGCAACAGAACCAAGGCGCGGACTGTGGCACTGCTATACCATAAAATAAGAATTTTATAGGAACGACTGTGGTCATTTATTATGCCATCACTGTTATTTTTATATTGTTAAATAAACTTATATGAAACGTGTAGACCAGTTTGAATATAACTCCTCTCTTCTCAGCTCGGCGGCGGTTCTCCAAGAGTCGGTCCCCGGAGCGAGACGTGGAGAAGGAAGATCCCGATGTCCAAGAAGTGCCTTCCGACACCGCCTGCGACGATTTCCCTTCGGGCAAACCACTAGAGGTATGCAGATGAGTATCCTTCCTTAGTAGCTACCTAACACCATTTGTGACTTTTTTATAAAACTCTTTCTTGCCTTAGAAAACAATGTGATTATGTTTATCACAAGTAATATATAAACGTATTCTGTTATAGGTAACATAATAAATAGAGCAATGTTATATTTCTCAATATTGCTAATATTGAAACGGCAGGCGCACTTTTTATTATTTTATTTTAATAACATGATACGACGGTAAAACTCGTCCGTGTGTTTGTGGCATCATAATTTTGGAACTTAAAAGGATGGACTGGTTATGTGGCAATCTTTTATTTTATTATTAAGTCTACCTTGAAGTTTTTTTATTCTACTTCATTGTGCGTAACGAGATAACGAGATAAAATTACTTATTTAGTACTTTTTCTTGATAATGATATCGTTATATTGCAGATCTACCTCGATGGCCCATACGGTGCCGCTTCGTCCCACATCTTTCGAGCGCAGCACGCGGTGCTGATCGCTGCCGGAATAGGAGTGACCCCGTTCGCCTCCATCCTGCAAGCCATCATGTACAAATACCGGCACGCGAGGGTCACCTGTCCCGGGTGCGGGCACACGTGGCCCAGCAAGCCTCGCACCGATATGACCCTCAGGAAGGTACATCCGCTACCCATTTCACGCAGACCAGCCGCTATTAGAACAAACGACAGTTCTTAATGGTAGCTGTCATCTCCAGGTCGACTTCTTCTGGATAAACCGCGAGCAGCGCTCCTTTGAGTGGTTCGTGTCGCTGCTGTCGCAGCTAGAGATCGAGCAGGCGGAGGCGGGCGACGCCGAGCGCTTCCTGGAGATGCACATGTATATAACCAGCGCGCTGCAGCGCAGCGACATGAAGGCCGTGGGGCTGCAGCTGGCGCTTGATCTCTTGCACGACAAGGTAAATACAGAGAAGCATTGCCTCGTTCAGTGGGGACTTTAGTAGTTCTGATATAATTAGAATACAATACAGTAAACAATTGAGCTAGTACCTACTGTATTAGATCAAGTTCAACGAAATAAATGACAAGAGCTTTCACGATAGTAAAAAAAGAACGTATCTATTCCTAAAAAGCCGGCAACGCAAAGGCTAGGAGTGTCCATTGGGAGAAAACCGCTTGTCGTGAGCCTACCGTTCGTTTGCCACCGTTTCATTAAAATGAAAAACTATAGTAACGGGAAGAATGTGTATAGGAGAAACGCGACCTGATCACGGGGCTGAAGACGCGCACGAACGCGGGCCGCCCCAACTGGGACAAAGTGTTCCAGCGGCTGCAGGGGCAGCGCAAGGGCAAGCTGACCGTCTTCTACTGCGGCCCGCCACTGCTGGCGCGCAGCCTTCGGCTTAAATGCGACCAGTTCGGCTTCGATTTCCGGAAGGAGGTCTTCTGACCAATTATACCTACTTATAAGTTAATCGAAAAATAATTGCTCAAAAAGACTTATCAACGAAGAAATTTTATAAAAAACTTCAATTTGAATAAAATAATTATATGTGTATGTCATCAAGTATTTTTACCATAAAATTAAATTTCGTTTATTTTTCATATTTTTTTCTACTTAATAAATATAGAAATAATTTCGTTAAAAAATTAAAACTAAATGTATAAATAACGTAATTAGTCTATATATGTATAAATAGGCCATAATAAAAAAGTCCAAATGTTAAGATTTTTTCCTTTCTTTGTTAATCGCAGCTACATATGTGATGAGCTTTGGATTAAGTGTTGCAATTTTAAGCGAAATAATTTCCTTCATTCGATCCATAGCTCCAATGGCAGTAATTGCGTCAAGATTAAGCAAGGGTGTAGCTGATAACGGTGCAGGCCACGAGACAGGAAGAGATCTTTCCGCTCAGAGCCAACCACACCACTAAGTGCGCTATTTTCGTTGTCAGCTTTTCTTTTCCGTTATCCTCACACGCTTGAATCCTGATCATTTACTTACAACCTCTATTTGTGAAAAAAAAGAATAACATGCACCAAAATGTAGATGCTAAAAGAATGTGCTGACTTTAATGTGGTCGAAACGAGTCTCGAAAGTGACGCGACATTGTATCACTGATTGTTGCGGAAAATGCATCGTACGTGACAGGTACGTAAGAGTGATAATTATCAGCGAGATGACGCGACAGCGGCCTCGGCGCGTCCGTCGGGCAACCTCGGGCGCAAGGTCCGCGCGTGCCCTCGTCCCCGGCCAAGGCCGGCCTCGCGCGGAGGCCGCGGCCTCGCCGCGAGGACGAGCCTTCGGCGCACCCTTCGCTTCTCTCCAATGTCACGGACCTGCTTGTTCTTCCGCGTGAAGGCTGTTGCTTCTGTCTGCTGCTGTTATGTAAATAAACTGGAATCACGCTATATTTTAACATTCGTTAAATGGCGTTAGAAAATTATAGGGAACAATAATTGAAATAATAGGTATTTTAAAGTAAATTAAACTAAAAATAGGTCAATTTTTAAAAAGTGCCCTCTATCACAACTTAAAGAAACCACGGAGGCGGCTGCTGTTTAACCACACGCCATGCCTCGGCCCACTCGAGGCGGTTGACAGATAGCGGCACTTTCGCGATCAAACAAGCGAAATTTTTATCAATAACAATTGTTTTTATAAAAAAAATCAAATTTCTAGTACTTGTAAGACTATTTTTTAATTTGTCTTAAATATTACGATTTCTGGAATTAGAAGAGTGGGACGTCCAGCCATGCGATGGAAAGATCTCATAAAGGTTGCGGGGAACCACTGGATACAAATCGCAATTATAGGTGGGCGTTTTTGGGAGAGGCCTATGTCTAGCAGTGGAATTAATAGGCTGATGATGGTGCTGGTATTGGAAAATGGTAGTCTATAATAAATAATGACTAATACTTGGGATACAATACCTGTTCATATAAGCAAAAAATGATCTCCTACTGCGGAGTATATATATCGATGTAACATAATTATGCCTAAGCCTTGCTTCTTTAAACAACAGTAAAGAAAATGTCTAGTAATTTAAATAATAAGAAGGTGAAAGAGAGAAATGCGTGTGACCTAATCAGCTTCTTGATAAAGGCGGCTTAGCAAAGAGTGCTATCTGCCAGAGAAGGCTATAAAATAACTATGACACCAACGCAGATGTTTCATCAGAGTTTAGTCAGTTAGTATCTACAGATGCAAATTCGGAACAAATGCAAAATTGTGAACATTTCATATCCTCATAATTTCCAATACAAATCTTATAAAAAAATATATCCTTTCACAATAAGGCACTATTAATATTAATTTAGAAACAGAAACAATTGGACAGTGTGTTCTATTAATATATGTATTTTTAATTTAATAAAAATTGATAATATATTTAAAATATATAAGACACTACTACATAGCAATTTCATATTTACAGTACATTATTTAGTAACTTAATAAAATCTGTAGCATTTTGTATATTTGAAGTTGAAATAAATGCAACTCTTGAAAAAATAATCATCTAATAAATGTATAGATTTCTTTGTCGACCTTTGTCCTCCAAAACCACCAAGTGTCTCTTGACATCAATCCATATTTATTCTGGACTCTTGATTTATTTTTAATACAGGTTTCACAATTCTTGCATATTCTTTATATGTTGGCAGTCAGACTCTGCTGTATAACAAGAGCTTATTTTATTTATTATTTGGTTAAATTCTAAATGACACCATTTGCTATGAACATGTTTAACTTTATACTTTTTTCTTCAAATAATATAATTTTTTCTCTATTTCAATTTTTTTGTATAGTATTCCATCTCTTTCAATTAATTTAGATTTAATATTTTTTTTTATATTGGTCAACCTTTTAAAGGTCACCGGAAGATGCTGGATGCAGGTCACCTCTGACAGGTATTAATAGAGGTCCAGGCCCAGACCTCCAGCAGTGGACGTTTTACGGATCCATATTGTTATCTCTTGATCTTTTTGATTTAAACTGTTTGTCATTCTTTTGTAGCCTTCTGTCTTAGATGATGCTTTGTAACCATTTGTGTATTTATCAGCGCCTTGGAGTATGTACATACTTTTTATTATCCGTTGTCCCAATTGAAGCTATAGCAAGCGAACTCGTCTTTGTGGCATTATAAACAAGTATTGTCGTTTTATAAGACACTAATATTGTTTTATATTAAAACAAACTTTATTTGTTTCTTTTCTAATAACAAACGACAATAAGTTTATTATTTAATCTGACAGCGTAATTCAAAAGCATAATTTCAGATCCAGATCTTCATTACAAAGTTGATTATTGACAGTTGACATTTAATATTCAATTAAAGAAATCTTTATTTAATTTCTTTACATATAATATCATATTTATAAGCTTATTTTCAAGACCAATTATGTACTTCCAACAAACTGAAAAATGGAAGGAATGAGGACTATTTTATTATTTTTTTACTTTTTCATCCAAATATAATGGCAGATTTAATTGGTAGTTACTTAAAGTTGCTAAAGAATAATCGATGATTTAATTCTATTAGCTAAATGGGGATCTATACTCTTGGAATGTGATAAAGGATCATTGAAAGTTGCCAAACGCAAGTGTCACATGGTACATGGTGACTCTGTGAAAGTCAAAATAATTGTTAACGTTCAGACTTCAGTTGACTTTGAAACGCCGGCGCAGGTTGTTGTGCGCACGCATCATGTGGAAACTGCTTCGCTACGTGTGCTTACTCGGCTTGTGTGTAAACATTGTGAACGGTTAGTGCTTCATCTATACATTGTGCCCCGTGGCTTAGGACCATCAGCTCAGCGTAGATTCAGTACTACCGCTTGGGACGATGAGCGATTCAGAGCCAGACCGCCTTTAACCCTCTCCAATCGACGTTTTACGGGCTTACAAATTGTATAGACGGCACATGTGCCGTTCCTTTAATTACGGTCGTGTTCTAATAAACAATAAAATGCATCCTTTTCAAGGCGGGCACAACCGTCTTGTACGCCCGACGTAGAGCATTTTCTCGGCAATGATAAGAAGTGTTATCATTTCAATAACAAACTCGACACGTAGGTACAATAATGTTAGCAGTTTTATTGTTCTTTTTATTTATTGCTTATCAAACAAAATACGAGATAAACTCGTCATGATATGCGCTTATTCCCTTCCTTATAGTCTGCTCAAGTCGGATCTTTTCTTAAAGTGGTCTCGTTTCCGAAACATCCCTGCTTCAAAAGAAGCAGCCTTTGAAAGGAAAAGAGACAGGATTCGAAAACGTCGCTGTAACCCATAGTCGAAGTACACAAATAGCGATATTTTATTTATCAATATATTCGGCTCTTTTATCAGTCACGTAGGTATCTTAGCCGACACTTGCCCGTGGCGTGCTGGCGCGTGCGAGCTAATGCTGATTCATACCGTCTTTGAACATCAAGAACATCTATTTTGTTTACCATAACAAACATTTCCATCTATTATATATAGCGCAACTTTTACTTTTATTAATTTTTAATTCAATTTTCATTTGTTTTACTGGACATAAAAACATAAAAAGTAAGGACATAAAAGAGTTACCTTCGTTAACATATTGTGTACTATTTCTCACTTGTAAAGAGTTGTTTGTTTATTATATTTCAATTAATATTGCGGTGGTTAAGCAAAATGCCGCGTCATCAAATGACTGATTCGATCGGTAGTGACTCATCGAAAGTTGTAGGTACTTTATCGGGACACGAAAATACTTGACGTGCCATATTCCAAATAATATATTGTCGGAAATGTTGGCTTTACACCTCATCTCAGAGATTCCACAAAATTGTATTTGTTATGAATCACCGAATATTCAACAGTTAGATCTGAGAGAAAATTAATAAATGAAATAAAATATTAAAAAATGTAATGTTGAAAACGTAATAGAATGGTTATTTTCCACATCATGAAGGTTTTAAACGATCATTACAAATTACAATTGGTCATTTGACACGTATGAATTTCGGTCGTTTATTTAACAATACATACGAAACAAAGGAAATATTTATCTACATTTTAAAACCGTAGAAATAAAATATTTAAACATACATAAATCACACGTTTTACACTTTACACAGTAAACAACTTACTTTACCGATTCGAAGTAGATATAATAATTATTCATAATAATTCGCAATAAAATTATTCACGAATTGATAATTTTATAATTTTTGTTAATTTTGTAATGTTATTCCATAAGATGAAAAGAAATTATCATTGCGAAATCTGTGTATCATTAATACTGCAAGATGAAAAACTAACGTATCTGAGCGGGTGAATTCGTTGGCGGGGCTGTCGCAGCCTCGGCGAAGCTCCGCCGTGCCGCGCCGCTTTGGCCGGGCTCGCCGCGAGGGGGACAGACACATCGATGCATAGTAATGCACGCCTGCATCTGCAGTGCGGAACACGTCCGTTACTTTTTGGCAGACACCGTTCGCTGCAATCACTTTCACTTCACATTTTAAAATGGGTTAATCGCTAACTATAATTGCTACCTCTTCTACCAATGCCTACAATTTAACCACGTCATTTAGTGGTAGGGTTCTACAGATGCATGTTGGTTGATGATACCGGCAGAATTATGGCGTCCGTATTTATTTTATATAAGTATAACTAATAATATTATAATTGTATCAGACTGGGGCTCGATCACGGTAGCTGACAAGACCGCTCATCCATGAGGCGATAAGGCGGTAAGGCGGCAATATCTCAGTAAAACAGAGTTAACGTCTTCCCTCGGAGGCAGAACGGCAACTTAGCATTTTAACTTGTCCATTTTCACAAAGCTCACTTGCGATCTGCTAAACAGCGAAACTATATTTACGCCCTACGTCAGAGACTCACAACGCGCCATGAGCACGTGGCCTCCTTCGATGCGATTTTCGACGCGCCAGTCCATTAAGCACACACAGATTGGTTTTTTTTATGTCGAAAGTGTATTTTCATTTAAATATTTTTATTTTATTTTTGAGTAATAGCAAAAATTTTCTGTTTGGGAGTCCATTGTGACGCTAATAATAACGACTATTGTAGATAAATTTTTGTTGTTTATGTTTTTTTAGTTACCGGTGAAGGGCAATACGATTATTACTATGGCGATGAGAGTCAAGAGCTCCCGACTGTAGACGAGGAACAGAAAAAACCCACTGTACATAAAGTTGAATCACTAGACGAACATGAAGATATTTTCAATGGAATAATAAAGTTTACAAATAATAAAAATGATGAACATTTTGATAGCATTGAAGATTATCAAATTGAAGATAATAGATCTGAAGCAGAAATAAGAGACGAAGACTTCAATCCCAAACAGACTTCAGATGCACGTCTTGAAGATTCAGTTCAGCCAATCAATGAAGATATGATAAAATCGACAAAAGCTAACGATGAATTATATCACGATGAATTTGAAGAAGATATAAAAAAAATTCTAGATGAAACCCAGGACGAAACATCAAATAAAGATATTTTAGAAGAAACCAAAGCAATTCTAAACGAAGATAATGATAATGAAATTTCAGATATTCTATCAAATAATCGAAATAAGTATTTGGATAACAAAGAAACAAGTGAGATAGAAGAAAACACTGTAAAAAATCAATCAAGTAATTTAGAAAAATCTAATGCTTTCAAAAAACCCACAAAGTTTATAGATATAAAAAAAGATCTGGACGAGTTAGCAGCTGTTCGTAGTAAGCTTTTTGTAGAAGATTCAGATGAAGAAACTAAATTAGGATATGATTTAAGTGACGAGGCAGGTGGTCGCGATTACCAAGAAATTGGTGATGATGATTTATACAAAATATTTAGTGATGAGAAAGAGGAAAGCATATATGATGATGATGAAGAAGAAATAAAAGATGTTTTTCCAGAACATAAAAAAAAACAAATTTATTACTCAAATGATGCTTTATCTGCATCAGATTCCACGCCAACGGAAAATAGCAACGTGGCTGGGTCCACAGCGACTACCGAGTCAGCCGTCCAAGCCCAGATGACACAACTCGAAACCACCACTCAACTATTCACTGAACCTGAACTGGTTGACAAGATTTCTACGCAGGTAACAAGAGAATCTGATTTTGAAAAATCAGTCATACAAGAGTTTACTGATCTCGATTCCAAAGAGCAAGATGAGTTTAATGAGAAGTACGGAGCAGAACGCGCAGCCCACTCGGCGGCCACCAGCATTGTTCAAATACACCTAACTATCAATGACAGTATGGTGGTAACTTCGCCGAATTACCCCAGCAACTACCCGACGGAGCAGATCACAGACTATGTGATCACGGGCGAGGGCCAAGGAATAGAACTCAACGTAACAGACTTTTCTATCAACAGCTTCGTAGGAGACTATGTACTCATTATACCAGGTAAGAAAATAAGTGCCCTCCCTGTTAAGACTTTTATACAATACTCCATACAACTCTTCGCTGTGTCCTTTACAGGAGAAACTGAAGAAAAAGGTTCCGATGGCATCCTCCTTACATATTCCTTGAGGAGCGAGCGTCGCTTCCGTTTCACTGACGTTGACCGGATGTTCATCCGTTTCGAAACCAAGGTGGGAATGCAGCTCCATCGAGGATTCAGCATGAGCCTTCGCAATATAAGTAAGTGAACCATTCACAATCATAGTGACAACTCAAAGTTATGTTTATGTCATTTCATGTCGCCTCAGCCCTAAATGTACAACAGCTTAAACGAATTAAAGCGTGCAAACTACTTGTATTCTGTTTTATGGCGGAGTGGGCAACGAAGCAGGTGGGTCTCCTGTATAGTAAGAGAATACCGCCGCCCAGTTTACCGCACCACAGTCCGCGAAATGGTTGTCCGGTATTTGGCTTTCCTACGGGTGAAAAATAAATTTTGTATTCTTCTGAAAAAGTAAGGACAGTGAAGACCTACCAAGTTATAATGCTTAATCGGCGTTAAAAGCCGGCAACACAACCAGAGCACGGTTGTCGTTGGGCGACGGCGATCTTTAACCATCAGGCGATTCGCCAGCTGTGTTCTAAGCGATGTAGCTTTTTATTTGAACGTCCACTTGAAAATATCTTTCCGCTACTCAGTGGTCCGGACCGACGCGGTGGAGCGTCCAGAGCCCGAAGAAGACACAGTGCACTTCACTATCAACGAGACTCTCACTATCAACATTGGTGGGGTCAACATGAACGGGTTCATATCAAAGGAAGAGGACTTCCGAAGGCTCGTCGCGGACATGGCCACGCTCTACATCAACAGCAAAGGCATTGAGCCCGGACTTAATGCTACGTGAGTAATCCGCTACTGGCTTTGGCGCGTGGCTTAAAGAATCATTTGGATTTATTTTCAATCGCGTCAATTACGTCTACAAGGTCTACACTACGGTTTCTGCAGACGAGTCAAATTGCTTCATTCGCTACGCACCATTTATTTGGCGACTGATATATAGTTATCAGTCGTCAATAATCGTCAACAGGTATTATCGCCGTTTCTAGGAATATTATCTGATAACAATCGTTTAACATCGAGTTATTCAAATTAATTAATATTCATGTACTTACATTCAAATTCAAACAAAATAAATGTAGGTATTTAATTTAATATAATTATTAATATTGGGTTTGTTGGCGCTCACACAGTGCCAGAATAGTTTTATTTCAAACTTGAAACGGCTATGCTTGTAGATTGTTCGCATTTTTTAAATTCTTCAAGTACTAATAAAATATCAAACTCTTGCAATGTCCGTCGAGTAGAGAGGAGGCCGAAGCGCCGCGCATGCGCGCTGCCGACGCATGCGCCAGAAACGTCAGGTCTATTTTAGTCGGGAGCTCCCATTCGGCGCGCCGTTTCGCCCCGCGCTCTCCAAAGATGAACTCAATCGTCTGACGCGCAAATAAAGCTCAAACAAAACATACAAATTTCGGTAATCAAAAGAGTGAAACATGACAGCACCCAACTGAGCGGGGTTGCAGAACTGAAATGAGCCGAACTAAGTGCTAGAATGCAGCAATGCGCCACTTCGGTATTCCCTGATGCCAAAGCCGCCTAGTGTCAAAGTGCCGCGATGGAGCCCCTGATCGACAGGAACAACTTCGCCGTGAGTGCGATGGCGACCGTCGCGATGCAGATCTTTTTCTTCACGATCGCTTCTCTCTCGCAGAGCGACAAGGTGACCGACTTCACTGGCGGAGCCAACTTCATCATTATAGCTCTGCTGACGTTCTTCCTTGGGCAAGGCGGCAACACGCTCAAGAGCTATGACAGCCGGCAGCTCATGGTCACGGCATTCGTGTGCCTGTGGGGCGTGCGGCTGTCGGGATACCTGCTCTACAGGATCTACCACATCGGGCGTGACAAGCAGTTCGAAGACCGCAAGAGCAACACGCTGCGATTCGCTGTCTTTTACACGTTCCAAGCGGTGTGGGTATACGTGGTCAGCCTGCCCGTGATCATCATCAATTCGTCGCACCATTCCTACCCGAAGGCTCCGAAGACGATGACCACGCTGGATTCTGCGGGAGCTGGCGTTTTCGTCTGTGGATTGCTAATTGAAACGTACGCAGATTTGCAGAAGTTTGCCTTCCGACAAGAGCCGGCCAACCAGGGCAAATGGTGCAACGACGGGCTGTGGGGGCTGTCGCGTCATCCCAACTATTTCGGCGAAGTGGTCTTGTGGTGGGGCCTCTTTATAATATCGCTCAACGTCATCGAGGGCATCGAGTTCATTGCGATATTATCGCCATTGTTTACGAGCGCCATCATCTTGTTCCTGTCGGGAATACCGCTGCTCGAGCGATCGGCGGACGAGAAATACAGAGACAACCCGGATTACATCTACTACAAGTCGTCTACGTCGCCTTTCATCCCGATACCTCCCTCTTTTTACGTGGAAGTGCCAAAATTCCTGAAGTGTCTAATCTGCTGCGAGTTCCCCATATACGATTATTCAAGGGAGGAGTTCGCGGCACCCACTATCATAACTGAGACCACCAGCATATCAATGGTGCAGTCTCAGACATAGCTGGCAGGCGCCGCGCGTGACGGCGCCGCGGCAAAAGCCTCCAGCAGTACGAGAGTGCAAAGCTCCCACAAGCAGTTGTGATACGCGGCCGAGGAGCGCCCTCCACTCAAGTTGCCAAACTCGTTGCCATTGAAACAAAACAATACCTTAGATATGAATCGCTACAATGTGTATATGGAAAACCTGCGAAGAAGCAGAAAACTCGCACTAGATTTAATAGACGATACTAGAGATATTATAGAAGACGTCGACACTCCTATTAAGAATATAAGATTAAGAACTCCCTCGAATGATTTAGATTTAAGTATACCTAGCACCAGTAAGGAAAAGCCTGCGGAATATGTCAAATACGGCAAAATAACGCTCAACACGACGGCGATTCTTCATCATTATCCTCAAATGCACGCACCGACTGAAAATCACGTGCACCGAGCGAAGAACGCAAGCCGCAAGCACCGCACCCGAGTAGATAATAACAACGAGCTGACAGCTCCGCCAGTAGAAACTAAAGTAACCATAAGTGAAGACAGCAACTGCAACAATAATGAGTCTATAATAAGGATTAGCAGTGTGGGTGACGTGGAGAGTGTGTCCGAGCCGGTCCAGTTCACCGAAGAGAAGCTGGTATGAGGGTTAGCCAACTTCACTCTTCAGCTACGAAGGTGGAAGTTCTGGTACAAGAGGCCCGGACGAGTGAAACAAAACATATCCAAATACAAAATGCTGTAAATAAATATAAGACTGGCTATATATATCTGAACCATAGATAATACTAGATGTTGTTAGTAAGATATTGGTAGAAGTCAGTAAGGTAAATAGTCGATTCCGTCTCGGAAGATCCGCGCTCGACGTGCGGGGAGCAGCTCTTCGGATTAAGGTAGGTGTGACGCAGTTAGAGTGAGACCTATGTAACGAGAACCGCTTTCCTCCGCGGCCTGCGTCGGAACTATCGGCTCTTCATTAGGAGCCAATCAATAGTGGGCCGCGACAGCCCAGGCGGACTCACTCTCACAGCAGGAACGCACCCGACACAAACCCAATTAATGTAACTCCATTTCCGCTTTGTTACGTAATGTCTCGACTGCCTGCTGTGCCAAAATCGCAATGAAGTTTGCATTCACACACGATCGGCTTTTTGTTATTTCATCGGTGATAAGTTATCACCAGATATGCTGCACAATAGGTATTCCGAAATATAATCATGAAAAACAAAGGCTACTCGTATCACCTCCGCTCTCATACGAAGCGACACCTAGGTCGTTCCAATAATTTAGAAGCTCCGCTACACAAACATCCCGCTTTTCCCGGAATGCAGCACGGGCCGGTTGTGTCCATGGGCGGAGCGCCGCTTCTCGAGCTTCCAGCTCGTTTACTTGCTCGTTGTCGAAAATAGTCATTCAAAAATAAGGAGTAGCAATGATATGTGCCGCTCCGAAGGCCTTTTATCAATAGTAGCGAATAACGAGCCAAGATGTGGTTTGCGCCACAAAAAAGCTATAGCGAAATGATTCTTGTTCATCAGCTAGGCCAATTACCTGAACCGCCGTAAATAGCTTAATTAAATGCCCGCAGTATTTCTAATTAAGCCCTCTGCTGCGTCTGAGTGCACTTTCGGGTCATTGCGTAGCCAATGCACTCGCTTCAATTACATTCCTCTGGAGATTTTAATTTAAGCTCGTACCAGCGACGCAAAAAAGAGGTGGTGTGTACTCTTCGCCTGAGTTGTAGCCACTAAAATAATGCAATTCGTCAAGGTAGCAAAAGGAAGAATATTACAAAGTGCACATTAGTTGTGAGCGAAGTAGTAAGAAGTGGCCCACTGCGCTCCGATGAAAACTAGGTACAGTCTAAAAATAACAATACACCTGCAATATTCCACCAAAGGCAATGAGCACTTGGAAAGAAGCCAAGCGACGTCTTGGCGATAGCGTCCCCGCGCATACGTCACGTCTGCAGCGCTGTGCTCTCTTATGTGCACTAGCATTGTTCATTTGTGCCATTCCCAATATGGAGCATGTTCAACCACTTGCATTCGTCGACACTGTTTGATAGCGCGCTGTAATTGTACCTAAGTAACCATAGAACACATTGTTTTAGTAATTGCTTTGGCCTTAAAACTCTAACAAATACAGCAACTCTAATACATTTCACCAGCGGGAGAGCCATGCGAAGCATATACTTCCGTCCGAAGTGATACCACGGCCTCACAGAATACTCCGCGTGAAACAGTACTTGTACTGTGTTTCGTAGTGTGAGTGAGGATATCGGAAGCCCTTGAAAGTGCGCTTAAGCGGCGTAAAAAGCCGGCAACCCAAGCAATGCGCGGTTGTTCATGGGCGAAGGTGTTCTCTTACCCATATAGGAGAGGAAACCCACCTGCTCTTTTGTCCGCTATACAATTAACAAAAATAATTAATTGCTCGAAAAACAATCTATATAACGAAGTCTTTTAATAGCATTTCGATAGAATTGAAGAGGAATCTCTAAAAGTATGTTGCTGGTTGACGTGAAGTTATATTTACGACACCACCTAAAAATAAGCATGGTCACGTAAAGCTTTTGGCTCCAAACACGAATTCGACCTCCGACCTCCTCTTTGAAACACTAAGAGACGCCTACCTGGCGCATATTCTTTAATATTTTTTTTATATAAGATAATAATATCCGGGACGGTGGCCCGTTTGACCGATGGGGCCGAAAAGTGTTAGAGTGGGCACCACGGACCGGCAAGCGCAGCGTAGGACGTCTACCCACAAGGTAGACAGATGGCCTTATAAAGGTCACCGGAAAACGCTGGATGCAGGTCGCCGACAGGTATTCATGGAGGTCCAAGGGGGAGACCTATGTCCAGCAGTGGATGTCTTACGGTTGAAATGATGATGATGAATAATATCCGATACAATTACATAGAAATTCAATGACGCATGTTTAAACTGGTGATTCCTACTAAAGGAATTTGAGGTATTTTAAATACTATTAAAAATGTATAAATTATACTGACTTAAGCGCATTTGTAGCGGGACAAATGATTCCGGACGAGTTTTTTATCCATAGCGGACAACAGAGCAGGTGGGTCTCCTATATGTTAAAAGAACACCGCCGCCCATGAATTACTGTGCCACATTCCGCGCATTGGTTGTGTTGCCGGCTTTTTACGCCGCTTAAGCGGCACTTTTTAAGGCCTCCGATATCCTCACTCAGTCTGCGAAACACAGTATAAGTAACGTTTCACGTTGAGTATTCTGTGAGTTTATTTTCACGAGTTTCTTGTAACTTCTTTCCGTGGAATAAAGTTATAATAAAGTGATCGATTTTACACAAAGCGATGGCACACGTCAACAAATATTGGTCAAATGCAATTGCAGGTCGGACGTAGCCCAGATTCTCAGCAGAGGCTTGTGTTTCCACAACTGGCCGGGCTCCGATCTCTGTACCGAGATCATTTTCTCCGTTCCCCTCGTCTACGACAACGAGACCCTGGAGACCAGGCTCACCAAGAAGGACTTGAGGGAGATGTGGGACACCTACTCGGGAAGAGACCCCTTCGCTGTGCGACTCGAAAGGATGGGCATACAGGTAACTACCTAACACTATATCAGGAACTCACCTTCAATACAACTTAAATAATAAATTCACGTTCTATGAAAACGAGTTCAATGGCACAAACCAGAGAATATAGGAGCTAAAAAAGCCCTTGAATCATATGAGAAGATATGTGTAGGGATTATTACGTATTAAGTGTATAAAAACAAACAAAAACAGAAACATATCAAACATCGACGTCTTATAAGATGTATGAAGCAAAATGTAAAACCCACATGTGATGTGCTCTTGCTTACCATTCCAGGAGTTCACGTACCCCGACGACGAAACGACGCTTACGGTCTGGTTGGTCATCGCCACCGGGGTTGTCATCTCGATGACCATGCTTGCCTTCGCCCTCTGGCGGTTCAGCTGCTTCGAGGAGTACACCAAGTGAGCTTCTCTTTCTTTGATAAGTAGTGTCTGATAATATCATTCAACTTTTAGCAAATCAATCATAGGACATATCCTCTCGAGAAAGACCACATAGGAAAGCTTTCTCTCGTTGGCCGCAACGCATACAGCCGGAGTGAAAAGCCACTCCTAGTGGTGAAATAAATTCATTGTAAAATTGTAAATCGTGTCACGTAATAACGTCGTCTCTTTCTAAAGCTGTTTCGCCTTTGTTTCCAGGATGCCGGCGTTCAGCGACACGGACAGCGTCAACGAGAAGAAGGCGCTCGATCTCTACCCCACGCCCCACCAGATGCTGCCGCCCCTCTATACCGACGACAATGTCAAGTGGGCCGATGAAGTCTACAGCACTAAAGGTACCTCATTGCTTCTACAAGGCATCTGAAAACGGTCGACGATTGGTTGATTCACCTTTTCATGACCAGATCTCGTTAAATCAAAGCATTGATCTCATCGTTTTCATACGAAGACGGTCAATAGGCCCGTTCGGTTTTAATTAAACTATTTGCCAAGTGCTTTTCTTTGATATTCGACGATTTGGACTTTCTTTATCAATTCACAACTATTTATTTCGATTTGATGCCACTTTAAAGGTGAAACTGCTTTTCAGACGTGGGCTTCTCCAACAAGAGCTTCATGCGGGATGTCTACGACATGGACTCTGACGACGAAACGCTCCGGACACCAGACAGGTCTGTTACGTTCCCTCTACGCTCGTGATAGCTAATTACTTGCTGCCCCTAACCATCCCACTGAGCATAATTGACAATGGCTCAGCAATTATCATGCAATACCGTTTCAGGAGGTACACCACGGACGTGTAGCCGCGCTATCATGGTATGCTTTCACATGTAACTATATTTTCACTATTTCCTCTCATTAGCCGAACTATGTATGTTAGATTGAAGCTAAAGCCTTAAAGGCCTGTAGCGCACCCGCGGCTCTGCGAGGGCTAGGGGTGTCCAAGGACCCCAGAGCCTCCTGCCTATTTGCCTGTTATATAAATCTATATACGTAATTTATAGGAACACATGTATTTCGACCTGCACCCTTTCTTTCCTCGTGTGGGTTTGCTAGGGCCGAAATAATACTTATATAGGAGACGTTGATAAAATACAATCTTTGATAAATTTCGTGTCACTTAACACACGTTTTTAATGTTTGCAAAGTTCATATTTTTTAGTCTTATCCTGCAAATTCCTTTGCTTTTTACTGCTTGGTTATGAATGAACGCTATCTAATATTACGTTGTTCACCTAATTTTTCAGAAAGCATTCAGGTGCCATCAGCCCCCGTGATATTTACAATGTATGAAATTTTTACAAAATTATTTTAGTTAATACACAGATAGAGGCATATAGTTTTTTAAGAGTGCTTCAGACCTGTTATTATGATAAAAGATATTTGATTTACTAGAAATCAAATTTTTAAGATCGAAATGTGAAAATGAAATTAAGTTTTGTAAATTCTAAAAAGAGCACACTTCTATTGAATGTCTCTCAATGGAAGGTGGCGTGCGATAAAAGGCGTGCTTCTCGAACCGTGTCCGACTTTATCTTGCCTTAGCTGTACTTTTGACTTGGAGGAAACGGGTCTGAGGTACGGATCGATGGTAAGTTATGTTATTTCGCCAAGTCCAAATATTAATATATAACATTTAAGTTTTTATATTCTACGAACAATTAAATAACTTATACAAATCATATATGTGTTATTAAAATACGTTTACTTTTTAAAACTGGAGTGGATAATATATAAAGATTGTTGGCAACCCATCGTTTGTGAAGCTGTTTAATACTAAATAATCGTAGAAAAGTTTAGAGAGAAGTGTTCGCCACATTACAATCAATGAAATGGTGAACACCACCCAAGCTTAAGTCGTCGGAGCTAGTGAACTCTTATTACGATGTATTTAGTATTGAACGATTGAGCAATTAAATACGTAACATTTTGAATCACTTATGTATGATGTCTTTGCTTAAGAGTAATATGACTGTAGAATCTTCTAGACGCGAGGTCTATATTTCCCGAGTAGGTTTTTGTGAAGACCCTACGAGTGCCCAGAACAGGGGCCTCAACTTAGACTTAAAGTATCCTTAATAACTCGGTTGGTGTTTTTTTAAAATAATATTTTGTTGTTGTAATTCTTTATTAATAATTATTTTTAATTTTCATAATAAACGGTTGTATTTTGATTCGTTGTTATTTTTTGTTGTTGGAAAAAATGTCCCTAATATATACCTACGATGCCCCAAAAAGTTGTAAATATTTATGGTTGTGACATTTTATAATACGTCAGATAGATCGTAATATATTATAAAAGATAATTGTCAAAACATGATTCGATATTTTGCATAAATAATAAGTATTTCGGTACATATTATTAGAACTTAATCTTTACATAATTAAATGTCTAAATACATATTACATGTTGAAAGTATACTTATATAAAATATTTAAAAATTAGAATTATATAAAATCCTATTTAGATAATAGAAAATTTTAATATACATAGATTACATATTTGTCAACTACCCGCATTTCATAGCAATATAAATGTTATGTACGTGTATCTTTTGTTTCATTCGATTCATAGTTACAATATCCAAGTTTCATACTAACCAGAATAATACTAAATGCAAATTATTATTTGTGATATGTAATAATTCGCTGCTTGCGATACACCCTTTTCAAATCGTTCAAGCATTTATGAATCACAATTTCCATATGAAACGTGCTCGCTCACGATGGGCCTGATGGAGATGCTCAGAGTCACTCAGCGGGCTATGGAGAGGGCAATGCTCGGAGTGTCGCTGCGAGATAAAGTCAGAAATGAGGTTATCCGCAGTCGAACCGTAAAGTTACCGACATTGCCGTATTAGTAAGTAGAAGTAGCAATGGCCACATCACTCAACTAATCGAAAACCGATGGGCAAGAAAGGTTCTCGAGTGGCGACCGCGTACTGGTAAACTCAGAGTAGGACGTCCCGCTACGCGATGGAAAGAATATCTCATAAAGGTCGCTGGCAACCGCTGGATTCAGATCGCAATAGGTGGGCGTCTTTGGGGGAGTCCTATGTCCAGCAGTGGACTTAGATAGGCTGATGATGATGTAAAGGAATAAAGTTGCAACAAGTGTTATGTCATCAAATCCAGAATGAGCTTGGGCCAGACAGCATTGCGCATAACAATTTGACCAATTGCCATGACTGTTCTGACATAACTTCCAGTGTGTCCGGTCTGTCTGCCGAGACAGGAAGATTCTATTAGCTTAATCGTGGCATTACGTTACTCGTAAATTTTTGTACTATTTAACGCCTTAACTACAATAATAATACTAGTGTAAACCGAGTGAGTTGAAGGAATTAGTTACGTTACTACCACAAAACGATCATTTCATCATTTCAGTCGTAAGACGTCCACTGCTGGACATAGGCCTCCCCTTCAATGGGGGTATTTGCCATAATCGCCACGCTTGGCAGACGGGTTAGCGATCACAGTTCGGTTTTATAGTAGGCGGAGGACGCTGCTGCTTGCCCTCCGGTTTGTCCCTTAGTCGCCTCTTCCGACACCCACGGGATGATATGGAGAAGCGCAATTATAAGGCGGCACTTCACGGCAAAACGACAAAGCATACGAGTAGATAATTAAATACATTTGCACGCATATGAGTGATTAGCATAGACTGTTTCAGTAGCACGTTAACCAGCTAAATAGGCCAAGATTATCAATAGAAATCATGGTAATTTTAGAGATAATTTCACCTCATCACAATAAATTACGCTTCACTGAATTATCATTTTTCTAGAACTGTACAAATGAGCAACATTGAAAATACACAATTTTTAGAAAATTCGATCGTTTAACATGACGCTCCTACGATACATTGGTAGCCCTGATGTTTAACGCTGCTTTAAAAGAAAGAAATATACATATATATTATATCTGATTATACATATGTAAAGAAAAATATAATTTTCTTATATTATGGTGTGGTAGCTATGGTGAAATGAGATTGTAAAAATTGTGATTTGGGAACGACGTGGTAATTAGAAACATTAAATGCAGAGATTTATTGCAGAGAAACTCATTTGCGTTTTATTGACGGTTGTTCCAAATCACTGCAAGCAAAATCCATACTTTATACATATGTGTAAGCAATAATTGCTTATGGATAGCATTATAGGTCCGTTCTTTGTTAGTTGCTCGTGTCTTACAGATGTGTAAAGACACAGTAAACAGTGTCGTGACATAGTCATAGCACGTCAAGCATTAGTCATGATTCCTAACTTCTAGACAAAATCTCTATTATTCACTTTAATTATTCAAGTTCTTTTGACTTTCTTAAATCAATATTTTTTAGTTGCAATAAAGGGATTTATTCAAATAAAAGCAGAACCATGGAATCCTTTACATAAAGTTTATATTAAATCATTAACATACTCAGATAATGATATACAGATTGTCTCATGTGTTATTATTTTTTTATTACCATCTTTTTTATTGGAGCAATTTGAGATTTGGTTAGTTAAATAATTTACAAGCCTGCTTGACAAGCAAGCACGGCACCGTGTAAAAAGCGAAGAGCCACTATGGGAGAAGGTCGCGTCTTTCGGTGATCTCGCGGCGCGCAATTACGCTGATAACAGCCAACACTTGCCACTGACGTTTGCTTAATTACAAATAACATTTTTAATTTATCTATGGCGTTTTCCTTCAATGGTGGCATAACTTTGTAAGTTTACGTGACTTTTTCAAGTGCTTAGTTAAGCGAATCATCATGGAAGAGAAGAGTCTTATAGATAGCGAGTTTATTGAAATAAATAAACTCTACAACGAATGTTTGGAATACTTGAAGAACTTCGACGATTATAAAAGCGAAGATCCAGATTACGAAAGCATTAAGGAAAAGAATAGTAGAAGAAGCGACGAGATTATTAAGATGTGTGACCATCAAGACGCCAAGGACGATGCCATCGGTTTCACGGTCATAAACGAACTGACATCTAATGAAAGAATACACAGTCTATCGGGAGAAACAAAATCGGAGAGACTCCGTCGTCTCTCAAAACAGCTGCCGAAAATTATAATCACTAATAGTAATTGTAGTTTGGAACAACGCAAGATAGAGAATCATTTTATACCAATAGAAGGCGCTAACAAATCTCTAGAGAAAAAACGGTAAGCACTGTATGCTCATTTAAAAACTTATTATCCATAGATCTGTTAGTTTCTAAATAAAAAATGTTTAGAAAACCTTTTTATTTAAAAACGTCTTTCTATTGGGTATATTAGTTTAAAAAATTAGTTGCTAAGATCTTTACTGGCGACAAGTGATTGCTCCCATATTCCATCGGTGAAAATAACTTATCTTATCTTTCAAGAATGTAGTTATTGTATTAGGAAGCCGTTTCTACTTGGCCTTGAAGTGAAATATAATGAAAATACGTTAAATGATCGCCTGTACCTTGATTGTGCATCAAAATCAATTCCATTAATTCACGAATAAATTAATTTCTATCTGATATGTATTAAAAATTAAATAGTAAGGAAAAAATCAGAAAACTCCTTCACCTGAAAGTAGTGGTAGTAACTTTCTTTCTCAGAAATAACAGTGAATTTCCGAAGCGGTTGGTTTCGAAAAACGGAATGGAGAACGTCGCGCTCATATCAAACGTGCCATTCGAGAAGATACGCCTTTTGAATGACACCTTCCACACACTGGTAAGCACACGCGAAACAATAAAATCACTGTTTGTTTCAATTATTCTCTATCGTTTTCTACTGCACGACGTTCTTGTAAGGTTTGATTTGGTTAAAAAGAGTACTCAACTGACGGACACCTTCCTATGTCTCAATTCCCCTTGCCTGCCTACCCTCCTTCACTCAGCGCTGAAGATTATAATCATCATCAGCCTATCAAATCCACTTCTGAAGATGGGCCTCCCCCAAGAACGCGCACCTATTACGATCTTGAGCGATTAGGTACCAGCGGTTACCCGCGACCTTCGTGAGATCGTCTTTCCATCGCGTGGCGGGACGTCCCACTCTGCGTTTTCCGGTAC